>MJUU01005721.1:10716-49681 GCA_002080025.1 Modiolus philippinarum
TGTGTTGGTACTGGACTGTATTTACCCTTTATATAGTCAATAAATTCTTGTGGTGGTGAAAGACCATAACTATCAAAGTAAATATTTCTTTTGTCACGGAAGCCCCAACACACCCAACGAGTACCGGCGCCACTTTTATCGTCCAAATTAAGGACGCCGCTCTCATTCTTGTTTCGTTTTAGTGGTAGATTGTCCCTGCTGTAGACTCCTCTAAAAGAGGTAATACGTAGTTTATCAACCCAGTCTAAAATATCAAAGTTAGTTAGCGAATCAAGCGTCTGCCGTAGGCACTTTTTTTGCATGACGTAGGGTCTGCGTACGATGTCTACTCGTAGTCCTTTGCCCGGACGTTCGACTGTCGTAGGCACTTGTAGTCCTTTACCTAATAGGCCGGCCAGCAATGGCATTGCTAAACTGGCTAACATACCAAGGAATCCACCGGTCTGTTGTCTTTTTGTGATTCTAAGACCAGTTCCTGTTTTCTGTTTGAGTGCTGTTTCTAATTGCTCTTTCTGTGTTTTTGTTAGGTGGTCAACGTAGGGTTTGTGTAAAAGGGTGGTTATTTTATTGTGTGGTACGTCTGCTGTTAAACCGCTACCAAGTACCTTTTTCACCCCGGTTTCAGCTAGAGCGGAGGCCGCTCCGATGCCAAGGGCAGGTAATAGTTTGGATGCCACTGTCTTTATGACAGGAAGTGCAAGTTTAGCGAGTGCTCCAAGAAAACCTCCATTTTGTGACTACTTCGACATTTGTGGCTTTGAAATTCTTATATGAACCCCAGTACCAGAGGCCTTTGCTTTCTGTATTTTATTTGTTTGTGTTTGTGTTAGCGCTAGTGGCATATCACCTGTTAATTGGTTGTTTGTTAGTCTTAATGTTAAACAAGATATGTTTTTGTATGCTTTAGCTAATTTCTTTCTTCGGATAAACCAAGACTAAAGTTAACGTATTTACTCATTTTTTAATACCTTAGATAATTACTATTTCATTTCCAATTGTGTCTAAAATTATATCTTATTCGTTCAGTACAAGGGCAAAGATTCGGTAGGCAGCGGCTGGAGCCTGATTCAGTCTGTAATGTAACGTCAAAGATGTGTTGTCCATACTCACCGATTTGTCTGCGTAAGTCAAATCAAAATAGATTAATCCGTACAAGGAGCCGAAGTTTCCAAGGGTAAGCATGTTCCCTGTGTCATAGTCGTTGCTTGCATTGGGTTTAAAATTACAGGCATCTCTGAAGACTCTGTTGATTTGATTCGAACTATATCCTGTTTCCGGGTAAAACGTGCCGGCGCCAACCTCTAATCTAGCTGTCAGGAGGGTACAATTTGTGTTTGCTGCGTTTACTTTAAATGTATCAGGTAACAGAGGATTTTGTTCTTGATCAACATCCTTCCCGTTTCTTTGTAAAAACACAATTACGTGTTTCGGGTGTTTTATTCCTGTTGTAATACGAAACGACCCTTCAACAGATTGACTCGAGATATTAGTGTGAATGGATTCTCTTAAGTATGTCCATCGTCTTGGTTTCATGTAATTTTGAAGTACATCTGTTAAACCAACAGAATTTAATTTTAGTTCAGGAATCCAAAGTTCAAAATGTGTAATTACAACTCTTCCATCATCAGCGCCATCAGCCTTGTATAATAAATAATTGTCGTTGTTTATTTCTACTGTTATTCCCATCTGTGCTGGGGTAAAATATTTTGTTCCAACGAGGCAAAGAAAGAAAATCTATTTAATGGTATTTCCGCCGTTACTTCTTTCCTTGCATTAGTTGACGCTGTTCTTAAAGCAAACCCTTTATTATCAGCAGTGGTTGCAACATTATCAGGGTAAATAAAGCTGTTTTTTCCTAGACTTTTAACATCTGAAAGTGTAAGCAATGATTTGACTTGATTTTCTAGAGACAGTCCGTTTTGGTGGACTGTCATTTGACTAAGAAAATTTGTTACATCTGAAATAACAGATAATGTGTCGTTGTCCGGTGCTGCTCCGTCAGCTAGTTTATCTACTTTAATCTAACGTTTATCTAACTTAATTAAAAAATACCCATTATACCAGTCATAAAACGAAGCCCTATCATTTATGCTAAATTTGTAATCCGTTTTGACTTGTGCTTCTCCATTTTGTGGAGTTCTTATGGGAGTGTCTAGTAAAAAGTTACAATACTCATATCGATCACAGAACTGTATTCCTCTAAACATTTTTTAATACCGGATTATTATTTTCTTTCTTATATAAAAATGATAGAGTTTATAAGCAGTGTCTTAAACAGGTTAAACAAGAGTCTTGAGCGTTGGAAAAAGAGTAAAACCTATAAGATTTTTGTTTTACTTATGAGATGCTTAAACCGCAAGCGACGTAAAAAAATGTGAGTGAACTAAGACCTCATTAAAAATCTAGCCCGTTTTACCCGTCTCAACTGTAGTGAATAACATGTTTGTTTTTTTTCTATAGACCCGTAGGTAGTAGTTAATATGGGAAAAAATCTGCGGTTTCAAAAAAAAACGTTTTTTTTTTTTTTTTTGAAACCGCAGATTTTTTCCCATAGTTAACTACTAATAACCCTTTTCCTCCCGGGTTTTTAAAATCATGTTTTTTTTGTTTTTTATATGATTTTAAAAAACCCGGGAGGAAAAGGGTTATTAACTACTTAAAATTTCTCATAAAATTGCGGATTGTTTTTTTTTTGTCATGGTGCAAGGAAAATTCCCAAGGTGTCCATTTTGACATAAACATACGCAGTGACGCTCAGTACTCTTACATTTAATTTTGTTGTAGAATTCTTGCTTAGAGTCTGTAGACGCGCAATAACGTTGGTTTTTTTGTATTGGTCGAAGTCCAAGTGTGGGTGTAACATGCGACGCGAACTCGAACAAATGTTTTTCGGAGCTTGTTTTGTTGTGGAAACATTGCAATCCGTAGTTACCATCACAATTCTGATCACTTAGAATTTTGAAAAATACAATTCCTTTTTTTATGTTTTTTTTAAATAGTCAGACACCACTTACATTTTTTGGAATTCTATCTCGCAACCTTTGCTTTTGGCCTTGTTCAAATTAGAAGAAACATTTTAACTGTTTTGATTACAATAATATTTGACTCCACTTTTTGCAAATTTCGTTAAATTCTCAATGGTCACTTGTTATTTGGAACTCTACCCAGCAACCACTTGTTTTAGGAAGAACAATTACTTCATGTTATCAAACCAAGGGAAAAAATGAATCCATTTTTTTGGCAAATTTCCTGAAACTCTTGGTACCAGTTATATTTTGAATTTTTACCTAACAAATATATATCTTTGTCTTTTTAGTGATTCAACAATCACTAAAAAGACAAGGATATATATTTGTGGGTATAATTTAATTATAAAAAGATAAAACATATTGCACACATTTTCCATAACAACTGTTTACTGTGTCAAACAGGGAGTGTTTTGGTCTGTATTATTCGTTAGTTTTTGATTTAACGATTTCGTTTCTATTTTTTGTTCTATTGCCATTTTTCAGATCTTTTATTTTTTATTTGCGATCTTCTGCTAAATAACTTCAATATTTGTTTTGAGATGTATTCTGTTACTTTAATACATGCCCTTTAGACTTACCGATACATGTAAAAATGTCATCAGACAAATCAATTCCTTAGAAAAATACAAAATTAGGAAATTAATGAAAAATAGCTATATCTGTTAAGAAATATTAAGATTGACAAATTGTAATCACGAAGAGCAATTGATAGTAGCAGTCCATTTCTGTCATAATAGTTATCTTTGTTTTTGTATAAATGCACTAAGATTATTTTAAAGTTCGCCTCAAAGATGTTGAGAGGGGACTATTGGAGTACTCCCGGCATCCGTGTCCGCGTCTGCGTTCGCGTCTGTGCCCACAACTATACATGGTAGGTCATCAAACTTTGCATGCAGATGCATCTTAGGGTGACTAACAGCCTTTGAAATTAGGTCTCCTCGGTCTGATTGACTTCAATTCAAATTTACATCCAAGTTCATATCTCAGTCATTTCACATAGTAATACCACCTTACCTTGAATAAACATGCAAATCACATTGTTGGTCAGCATCCAGAAAAAAAAACAAGTCACTTTGACATAAAGTTTACGCTTAATTGACATACAATTAAGTTAATTTACAAGTTCACACTGTGAGGGCCTTTGTTCTGATAGTTTCTGGTTCTGTTCTTTGTGTCTGTCTGGCGTCATTGTTTTTGTGTCTAACGTCATTGTTTTCTGTGTTCTCGTTTTTGCCCTGTCTTTGGACTTCGATTTTTGTGAATTTTACCCCTTTGTTCCTTCGGTATTCTACTGCCGTTGTTACAAGTTCAGATCTCACTCACTGTACATGATATGATCATTTTACCTTGTATCTGTGATGGTAGGTCAGCAAAGAAGAACATTGGGTTACTCTGCCATAACGAGGTGGACATTGTTATCGTTGATAACTTATGTTTCTTGTATAGTTTCCAAAAAAAGACGCAATCTACTGTATAGCTACAGTCATGTTGTTTTCAGTAATTCCTGTTGCCAATGAAAAATGTAACTAAATTAACAACTGCAACCAATAGCTAATGTCACCCCAGACAACCAATTAACATCTTCGTTCTTGCTTCGGTATCCGTTTGCCGATGTATTCACAGCCTCGGTTGGACAAAAATTATTGGAGGAATAATTAAAAGAAACTTAGAAAAACGACACATCATCCGATTGTGTATAGGGTGACATATTAATAAAAAAAAATAATAATCTGAAGAATTTTACTGATAAGATGTCAACTGACTTCGTCTGGGTGACTTGATTAGGATGGTAATAAGAGAAATAGTAAGTGTGTATCAGAGTTGAAAGATAAGATATATTCATTGATATATATTTCTAAACAGATAGAGACAATTCCAAAAACTACTTAGGTATCACTAGACGTACATGTACAATATTTGTATTAAATTAAGAAGTACATTTTGTATCTTGATCACTTATTGAAAACAGATCAAGTCCTGTCATATAACGTGATTCTTTTGAAAATTCTAAATTTTATGAATTTTGGATTATATGTACATATAGACGTTTTTTTTTGTTTTTTGTTTTGTTTTTTGCTTAAATGATATTTCCCAGTCAATTAAGATAATTAAATTTGCATGTATTTAAGTTTTTAAAATTTGCAAAGATTCATGTCAGTAAATTTTATCTTTCATGTGAGACCTTAACTACAGATATCAATTTTGTCATTTCTCTAGTAAAATCATTATAAAAGGGCAAATACTGATGCACACCAACAAAACAAATATTATTTTCTTAATTTTAATTTTGTTGCAGTTTTGCTTTAGTTGCCTTGATTATTCTATATCAAGAATTGGCCTTTAAACCCCATTCTATATAAAATATATAGAATAACGTCGATAACGACGATATAGAATAACGTCGATAACGACGACTTCCATATATTAACTGGCCACAGTTTCTCTGAAGCATGATGTAGGTGTGTAGTCACCCGAACTCAAAGTTGTAAAAAAGATGTCCTCGGGTATCTACTATACCAAGTCAACTACAAACAGCCTACGTTTTTCTATGCACAATACTGCATTCATAATTACACATGCATTCTGTTTTTTGTCACAGTTAAAACGGCATGCAAGTTATAATTAAGATATGTGTTTAATTTGGACTTGGTGTGTAAATTTATTCATGTAGTTTTTTGTGTACCTATAAACCGCTTTAAAGCTACCGCAGGCTTTTGCTTGTGCTGGTACCTTGTCCAGCTTTTCCGAGATCCTTTCGTTATCTACGTTGTTTTCTAGTGCAGCTTGCTTTTGGATTGTGGCATGTGGTGGTAGTTTTCGGCCATTGTAAGTGTTTACTCTTATTTTTTGTTTGTAAATTTAATTTATTTCCATGCTGTATTTAGAAGGACGCTTAAATAGCAACAGAAATCATCTTGAGGCAAAAGAAAAATGGAAACAGAGAGGTAAAGGTTTCATGATGAGTGCGATACTACATAGCTTGTTATCAAAATGAAGTATTTATTCATAGAATAAAACTAAATGAGCTTCAGCGAGTTGATTATTATTTATTTATTTAATTACGATAGTTGAAAAGAATCGATATACAAATTCACTTGTTGTGAATCCTATTTTTGTTATGATAAACTTCTATTGTAAACTCTTGTGCTAGTTTTTCCTTGTTAGGAAAATTTATACACATGGTGCTTCGCTGGTGTCTTATGGAGGGTTCTTTTTTATAAGAACAACTAAGTTGCCATTTCAGTTTTACGGTAAATTTTATCAATGCTAATGCTCAGGAATCATTTGTTATAAATTGACCTCAATACACAATATTGAAGCAGGAGAAATGAAAGAGTGAGATACTCATTTTTAGCACCAAGTAATATTTAAACTAGAAAAAAAAAAAATCAGTCGTTTAAAATATTCTGACGTTGGAGATATTTCATTTCGAGAGAGGCAACAGGGGCCTTTATTTAATCGATGTCATTAAAATATGACAACTTTTCCAACGCATTCTTACTGTCGATTAATAATCTGGTAATGTAATATACATAACCGAGACAACTGCATTGGATTTTAAAAATGATTTGTACAGCCGATGGAAAAGTCACTGATTAATAAGTGGTAAATTTGAAATACTTAGTATCAGTTGCAGCACTTTGTTCGAGTGGTTCGGAAACCACGTTATAAATGTCTAGTTTTATGTTTTATGATAATATCATTTGCTCTTTGACAAAGACGTGTTCGCACGAAGCCCATTTTTATTTTTTCCGCTTCTCTACAAATAAAGTAAATAATTCAAGCGATAATCATAATTAAATGGACATATCGCCCACCTTCGAAAATAAACTGGCAAGCTTGTTTCGACATTATTAAAGACTCGGTAACCAACTATTGTATAAAATGTTGCAAACGAGAAAGTGCAGACAAACATGCTCTTAATATGTTTAAAGATAAAATCATTAGTAAAGTCACCAACAAAATTAATTTCTATAAAGAAAATTATTATGAGTCACCACCTAAGCTGTCTGTTAACAGAATTAAGTCCAAACTGAAAGAACTTGGTGAGAAATATGTGTTTGCACCTGTCGACAAAGCTTCAAACAACGTTGCCATCATCTGAAAAAAATACTATATCGATGTCCAAAAAAAACGAATTGGCAAAGTCTAGCACTTTTGAACGTACAAATTATGACGAGAAAACGCTCACCACACAACATTACAAGGACACTCAAAGTTCCACCTAAAGATAACACCCTACCTACTATGTAATGGAGTCCTAAACTTCACAAAAATCCCTACAAACATCGTTTCATTTAATTCATTTAATACTTCAAGTAATTGTTCTACCACAAATTTGTCCATCAATTTAACCAGTGCACTCACTTGTATAAAGGAGTTAGTCAAAAACTAATGTGAGAAAACATATCAAAACTCTGGTGTAAATTACTTTTGGAGTGTAAAAAATTCTATTGAAGTTTTAGATAAATTACAATCTATAGATAGACCAGTTTCATCTATTGACAGTTATGATTTTTCTACACTTTATACAACCCTTCCGCATAATTTGATTAAATCTAAATTGGGTGAACTTATTAAATGGTCTTTTAAATTTTCGGGTCTTCAGTTTATTTGCTGCAACAAAACGCAAGGATTCTTCTCCAATATCTCTTACAACAATTATTGCTCCAGGACATGTGATGATATGATTAAGGCACTGAATCTCTTGCTAGACAACATTTATGTTCGTTTCGGCTCCATTGTTTATCATCAGGTCATTGGAATCTCCATGGGTACTAATTGTGCACCTCTCATTGCAGACTTTTTTCTGTTCTGTTACGAACGGGAATTCATGAAAAAACTACAAAATGGAACTGTACCAAATAGTGATAAACTTATTTCTATTTTCAATGATAATAGCAGGTATATTGACGATATCCTTACTATTAACAATCCCCAGTTTTTGGCTTATGTTGTCACCATTTACCCACAACAACTGAAACTAAATAAGGCAAACAATGATTCTAAATACTGCCCTTTTCTGGATCTAAGTATCACCATTGACTCTGGTAAAATAAAAACTAAAGTTTATGATAAAAGGGATGATTTTGATTTTACAATTACTAATTTCCCCTTTCTTGACGGCGACGTTCCCCTAGCTCCATCCTACGGGGTGTATATATCCCAACTTGTACGATTCGCTCGCATTTGTTCCACCCTTGATGATTTTAATGAGCGTAACCTTACTGTCACATCCAAACTTGTACAACAAGGTTACAGATTTCATAAATTATTAAATACTTTTAAGAAGTTTTACAGAAGATATGAACATTTGATATCTAGATATGACGTGACTCGGAAACAGCTAATAACAAAAGGCATTTCTCATCCTCGTTTTTATGGAAATGTTGTTAAAAATGTCAAAAACTGATTAAAATCCAGAAAAACTGGGACGTAACTTACATTCTTTACGTAATAGTGGATATCGACGAGATATTCTGAACATATCCGTTAAATTAGCTTTGGATTCCAGTGACCTGAAGACTTTACATATATACTGGCCTCTCACTGATACTGCCGATGTCTGCTGAAATACATGAAGACTCTTTACCAAACCCTTCGGGAAGTTTTGAGTTTGATTTTTCTTCCGTAGTGCGACAGTGTTTTACCAGCAGACTAGATTCCTTGAGCTAGCCGGCAGTTTAGAGGCGAGCACTCTTTGACCCTTCTTTCAAAATTACGTTTTGTCTTATGCTTTTTCTGTTCCAAGATAGTGGTCATTTAGTTAGTAGTCTACCTGTATTGGGTTTTATTCGCGTGTTTATGATACTATAGGGAAACGGGATAGAGAAAGGGGAGGTTTGGGTACCCATAAACCGGTTTAACCCTACCACTTGCTTTTGCTGGTGCCGGTACCAAGTCCGGCTATCCCGAGTTCCTATCGTTATTTATGTTTGTCTCTTGTTTTCATTATTGTTTTTCTGGTGCAGTTTGCTTGTAAATTGTGGCATGTGATTGTAGTTCCTGGCCATTGTAGGTGTTTGCTGTTTTCCTGTTTTTGTAATGGAAAATAAACATAACAAAAGAAGTTCCAAAACACAATGTCCTACATCACAAACAATAATGATAGCATTTGAAATGTTATTTTGTCATTTAAAAGGCCAATGAAATGATGGCATGACCGTTATCCCTTAAACATGTTAAAGGGAGGTTTGATGGGCCATACAACGGCTTTAACTTACAATCCATTTTAAAATGTATGTACAAATTTAAGACCATTGCGAAAGACTATTCTACACAAGTTTCGCACTTGCTTTGTCTTTTTGCCCTTTTGATTTCGGCCTTTAAAAGTTTCTGTTCAATAATTTTGTTATTACCTTTAATTAGTGAGAAGTTTCCAGAAGCTATTAGACACGAGAATTATCGTCGAAGAAATAGATATTGCTGTCAAAACATAAGAGAATATGACAAAACAAATTGTAATACGTTGGTATCATTGACACCTTTCTGAATACTAGAACAAATATAATGGCTATTAATTATTTTTGTTTTATACTGATACATAGGGAATAATACATGGCAAAATCCGTATCACATGCCGTATCATTCCGAGTTACCAATATCAACACGAGGGCCACTGGCCCAAGGGCTCATATTGGTCGAGGGATGATACGGCATGTGATACGGATTTTGCCATGTATTATACAGTTTATAATATATTAATACAGAGGACTACTAATCCGAAAAATACTGTAAAAAATTGAAATCGGTAAGAGAAGATGCATGTATTTTGTGAAGAGGAAAATTTGAAAATGGGCAGAAAGGACCAGAAGCTTTGGACTAAATCTAACATGTAAACGAAAAAAGTTTGCTAGATTTTTTAACTGATCCTCACTAAACAATTTCACCCCAAACCAATTTTTGTTATCCCCAAAAATTTTTTTTTGCCCCCCCCAAAAAAAAATTTTAACCCCCGAAAATTTTTTATAATAAAAAAAAAGTAAAATTGAAAAAAAAAATTTCGAAAAAGGGTATGTGATAAAGGGTAAGCCATGCGATAAAGGGTATGCCATAAAGGGTAAGCCATGCGATAAAGGGTATGCGATAAAGGATATGCGATAAAGGGTATTGACGTCATAGTGTAAATACGGAATGAACATCATGCACTGTATCACATATTCAAAACGTCTGTATTTATGACTAAACATATGATAAATCGTCTTATCAATACAATAACTTAAATTAAGTATCTGTGGATTGCCTTTTCGGCAACTTACGACACTTCTGTAATTCTTATCTGAACTGTTTTATCTGTAGTTGTTATTTGTGCAGTTCTTGTATGTATTGTTTCTTGTGCTGTTGTTGTTCTCGTTGTCGGAATTGTTTCTTGTCCGTTGTTGTCTCTTCTGTCATTTTTATCTGAATTGTTTCATTTGTAGTTGTTATCTGTGTTGTTTCTTCTTCTGTTATTTTCTGTGTTGTTCCTTCTGTAATTGTCTCCTGTGTTATTTTTTCTGCAGTTCTTTTCTGTGTTGTTCCTTCTGTATTTGTCTCCTGTGTTATTTTGTCTGCAGTTCTTTTCTGTGTTGTTTCTTCATCTGTTGTCGTGGAATCGTCTGTAATAAAAAAATAAAATAAAACACCTATAACTGCATGAATATCATTTTCTATATGCTCTTATTTGATGAATATATGTTAGCAAGAACCAGAACGACAATAAAATGTTAATAGAAACCACGAGTAGAATAAAAGATACATTTATAATTCAAAAAGAGTGTATAGCACAGATGGGGAACGATAACAGAAACTAGTAATCGATTAATAATCGATTATTTTTTTTTAGGAATTTTGTGTAATCGATTAATAATCGATTACATGACTTGGTAGTGTGTAACTTATGACAATCGATCAAATTAGGCAACGTAATTATAATAACATTTCGATTACACTTTCATCTCAAAAATATATTCTATGGAAACACGTAAGGGGATTCAGCACACTCTGTCAAGTACTCATTTCTGCTTTAGATTTTCTACACAAAAAATAATTAACATTTTTCTCCTTTGAGTGTAAAGTATTCGGTCACTCTATCATTTCACTTTCAATTTCATTTAAAACATTCTTTTGGTCAAAAAAATTATTGTCAAGCCATTTCTTATTCAGTCTCATGCAGTTTTCAGTATTAATAAGCGGATATATATTTATTTTTTTTGGTGTCGAATTACTATCAAGCAAAATTGTTTTATTTTTTGATATTTTAGAGATATGTAGTTCAGCTGTATGTTGAGCTAAAAAACTATATGTCACCGTTTGATTAAAAGATATTTTATATAGTTTATGAAATAGACAATTTTACAGAAAAAAGGAGCTAATTTGCGGGAAAGTCTTTGTCAATTTTTATGATGTCACAATGAAACGACAAATGAAGGAATATTCCGGCTTGAAAATCAAGTTAAATCCGCATGCGACTCATGTTTTGCAAATGCGCCAATCGAATGCTCCGTGTATTAGTGTCGATCTACCTTAAATATTTTAACGAGTAAGCTATGATATAAATACTTTATGACAGAAATGACACTGATTGACATGTTTCTTTGCTTTCAAATAGCCAAAAAGACAACAGTTATTTTCTGTAAGTACATTTGTACTTTCTTTTCTACATTTCTACATTGCTTGTTTATTACTTATTAGATTTTGTCAAAGCAGAAATAAAATTATTATAACAGTGTTATATATGATTAGCATTTTAAGTATAATTATTGTCTTTATAATTAAGCTTTTAAATCTTATTTGTTTTAGTGTTTCAATGTTTTAGGCGTGTATTGCAAATGCTTAATTAAACGCCATTCAAAAGCTTTCACAGTTTCAAGCTAGTATTTCGATAATTAATTATTTTCAATATTATTTTTTTCTTTATTATTGATTTTTTTAAATTGTTTTGTTTGTTGATTTAAAAATTTTTTTTTCATGGTGTTTATTCAAAAAGCTTTATTTAATCCCATACAAACGCTTTCACAGGATCATGCTAATATTACTCAGTTGATTGTTGGCGTTGTTTTGGCGGAGCTTAAGCTTTAGTATAACATAGATACTTTAAAATCAAATAATATGGAAAGCCATAATCTAAAAGTAGTCCAGTAAGAAGTACTAATTTCCAAAAATATCGAAATAGAAAGCCAAAGCCAGTACCAAGGACATCTGCCGAGTGCCATACACGGAAAGAAGCCTAAGTATTTTTAAGTGGTAAGAATTTAGATAAAAACAGTAAATTTCTATAACACGCGAGGTAAAATGTTCATATCAAACAAGTCTGACTGTTGGGCTGGTGAATACCATCGGTGACCTCTGGTCCACAAGCGGTGGCATCGGCCAAATGGTTCAAAATACAAAAAAAATACCGAAGTTGCATAAAAACACGTGTTTCAAGGAGTAACCTCTCATCAGCAGCATTAAAATCAAATAATATGGAAAGCAATAACCCAAAAGTAGTCCAGAAAGAAGAACTCATTTCCAAAATATCGAAATAGGAAGCCAAAGCCAGTACCAAGGACATCTACCGAATTTAGATATTGTAAGTTTCCAAATTAAATCGGTTTTCGGGCCAGCACCAAAGTACTGGCTACTGGGTTAGTGAATACCTTCCGGGTCTAACAGTCCAACAGCAGAGGCATCGGCCCGGTGGATATAAACCACATAATACTAAAGTAACTGTTGATTTAGTTTCTGCATATGCGCATTTCGACAACTTAAGTCTCTTCAGTGCAGATCAAATCAAAACATTTAGAAATCAATATACCGAAATATGTGTGAGATCTGATAGAGAACAAATTACCAAAAGAATGTAAATAGGAAAGCAAAAATCAACTAAGGACAGAGCTATGCAAGAGGTACTCCTTAGTGTTAATAATATATATATATATATTTAAATTAATATATTGTAAGTTTCCTCGGGGTCTAACAGTCCACCAGCAGAGTCATCGGCCAAGTGGTTATAAGAAATAACAAATTCCGATGTCATTGTTTCTCAGATCTACATATTATACAATTGCTCAGTACATTTGCCAGAAATAAGCGAATTATTTAGAAAAAGATTAAAGAAAATCTAGTCATTCTATGTTTTTATTGAAATTGTTTAGATAATGGATTATCTAATTAAGAACAGAACAGACTGAGATATTAATTAATTATGCAATAATTGCAGAAATCTGCCATCTTTGTGTATAAAAATTCATGAATCACTACTGTTCTTTCATGCTGGGGACATGTCTTCATACGCAACCATTAAATATTGATGTCCATTTTATCATTTTCAGGTTTGAGCATCCGATTACTTAATAATATGTATTTCAGTTTGAATGTTGCTAATCCAAATGTTAACATCTAGCGTTCATAATTTACAGTTGTCATATATATATATATATATATGTGTGTGTGTGTGTGTGTGTGTGTGTGTGTGTTTTACTAGTGAAGAACTATGATGAAATACATCGACAAACGAATTCCGAAGCAAAATTGATGAAAGGGGGAATTCCAAAAATCAAAAATCAGAAATCACGTCAATTCATAACAAACACGAATTGACACAGCAAGACGATAACAAAACAAATAATCAAATCGAACAAGAACGCCAAAAAACTAAAGCACTAGCAGCGCGAACCCCTACAAAAACTGACGCATCACTAGGTGCTCTTGAAGGACAAGTATGATCTGCTGCACGCATGACACCCGTCACACTGTCAGTGAAAAGTCCACTGTTGTCAGAGTAAGTGCTTGTCAGTCCGTTAATATAAACTGGATCTATCCAAAGATATCTATCCTCATCTGTGAAATAGAAACATTTTTCGATCTGACAAATTCAGTTTTCAAGAAGTCGCTTGCAAGTTAACAGTAATCGAAAAGTAGTAATTTTTGGCTTGTAATCGATAATTTTCGAGTACATGTTATTAAGATTCACTTCAGTAATCAATTACCTTCGATTACTTGAAAAAAAAATGTAATTAATTACAACGGACTACAATTATGGATTACGATTACCCCATGTCTGGTATATACTCAAATTTTAAATGGTGCTATTGGACTATAATTAACCACTGAGTCAATAATTTTGTGATGTTTTGACTCTGTCAATCTAACGTTAGGAGAGAAGTTTGTCCGAGGAAAGATGATACCGCTAATCATATCTCAATACTGACACTCTGTTTGACCTTTACCACAGACAAAAATATAATTGCATTTTAAGGGCTTGTATAAGCACAATATATAAATATTTGTTGTTTTAGAAAGCGTCCAGGTCTGTTCGGCTTCATGGACAATTAATATATATATAAGCTGTCTATAAATTCAGTCAACGTGGAAACTTGCCAATCTCCCCGGATTTGCGAATATTTACGCTAATGCAGGGCCTAAAAATTTATATATAACGGTCTATGGTAGGAACCCAACGGGGTTAGAATTAGAGACATGAATATCGATATTGCCTTCCCACCGAGGGATTTGGCTGCCCTTCGAATGCACAGATATTACAGACAGATTACACTGCCCACGCCATCTCTGTGGGAGTCCAAAGTGATGTAAAATATAAAGAACTACAAATTTATTTTGACTCGTAATACGAGACTTAAGTATATTAATTAACCGAAATTTGAACATGGAAGTGGTGGTCCAGTGGTAGCGTACTAGACTTTTAAACCCGTAGAACCTTGACAGAGGGGGTTCGAATCCCACTGAAATCAACAAAAAATTAATATTTAATATTAAAAGACTCTGAATCTGAATTGATAAAAACAGATGAAAAATTCATCACAGGTAGATGGTTCAAGCCAAAATGATTATTTTTATTGTAATTTTTTTTTAAATCAAGTACCCAAAATTGCAGTTAATTTATCTTGTGCATATGGCCAAATTCGCAAATCCGGGGATATGGGCAAGTTTCCACGTTGACTGAATTTATAGACAGCTTATTTATTCATTTAACATGTTTAACTAACAGTCTGCATTCTCTTTCACTTTGTGTAAGAGAATCCATGGGACTTGTTTTGCTTTAAAATAAGAATTAGAGTGAGTACCGATGAAAACCCAACATCTTATTCGTGCTTCGTTTTTATGGTATGCTATGGAATGATCTACGCTGAGCACCCCATCTAAATGTGGGCTATTTCAATTTTTTGAAAATGACACTTAGAAATCTTTCGTTTTTTATTCGGTTTTCCAATTGTTTTAATATAATATGCACTGATGAGACATATTGTTGTTGAAATGGCCATATGCAGAAGATAAATTAACTGCAATTTTAGGTACTTGATTAAATAAAAAAAAACAATGAAAATAATAATTTTGGCTTAATTTTTCATCTGTTTTTATCAATTCAGATTCAGAGTCTGAGTCTGAGTCTTTTAATATTAAATATTTGTTGATTTCAGTGGGATTCGAACCCCCTCTGTCAAGGTTCTACGGGTTTAAAAGTCTAGTACGCTACCACTGGACCACCACTTCCATGTTCAAATTTCGGTTAATTAATATACTTAAGTCTCGTATTACGAGTCAAAATAAATTTGTAGTTCTTTATATTTTACATGCCTTTGGACTCCCACAGAGATGGCGTGGGTAGTGTAATCTGTCTGTAATATCTGTGCATTCGAAGAGCAGCCAAATCCCTCGGTGGGAAGGCAATCTCGATATTCATGTCTCTAATTCTAACCCCGTTGGGCTCCTACCATACTATACCTGTCCAATGGATAATATCGTGAGACATTATACTGGGCTTGATGAATTATTTATATATACGTCTGAAAATCAGCCCAACATTGTTAGATCTGCACATTGGTAGTTCCCTCTCCGGGATTCGAACCATCACTGTTGTGACATCTCTGGCAACACCGCCTGCACTACGTCCAGCACCCTTAACCACGCGGCTACCTAGGCTATAAAATATAGCTTTCGGTGCAGATCTAACAATGTTGGGCTGATTTTCAGACGTATATATATATATATATATATATATATATATAAAGCAACATCAACAACCTTGTTTAAATTGAGTGTAGGATCTGCCAACAGAAGGCTGATACCTTAAAGGCGAAAATTGCTGTAAATTTAACATCAATTTACGTTTTAGTGTTGTTATGATTATTTTACACAGACACTTATATATATATATATATATATATATATATATATATAGATAGATGTTCCACAAAATAAAATGCTGACTGACAAGAATATTCTATCATCAGTGTAACAAAGATTCAGTGCCATCTTATGTATCTTCGGAACTGTCTTAAGTTAAGAAAAAACTATCAAATAAGGTATTTTTGTAGAATTGTATGGTCATTCCATCATTACATTCTGTCTTTGCCTATTTCGTCTTTCATTTGATAAAGAAATAAAGAAATCTGGGACGTAATTAACATTCCATTCAATAAGGTCACTGTGCAGAGTATTCCGCATGAATCCTTAAAATTGGCCTCAGTTTCCGATAATCTCAAAATTATGCACATATACTTGCTTATTCACTGTTATTGCTGATATTTACTTAAATAAAAATATACCCAACCCAACCCTATGGGAAGTTAAAGATGTATCAAGGAGCCAAGTCTGCAGGAAAACACCCTTGCATTACGGAAGAAAAAAAAATAACTCGAAACTTTCCAAAGGGTTTGGTAAAGAATCATCACGTTTATAATCAGACAGGCAAAGGATCAGTGAAAGGCAAGTATAGATCTGTGAAATCATAAGTTTATTTGATCCCAAAGCCAATTTAATGGAATCATTCAGTATATTCTGTCACTATCCCCCAATGCCCAAAGAATGTAAGCTATTGCCAAGTTTTTCTAGAATTTTTTGTCAGTTAGTGTCATTTCTTTAACAACATAACAGTAAAACATGTAAAACGAAGATAAAAAATGCCTTTAGTAATGAAATGTTTGCGAGTCACAACATATCTAGATATCAAATGTTCCAATCTGCTACAAAACTTGTGTTTAACAATTTATGAAATCTGTTACCTGGTTGTACAAGTTTGGGTGTGGTAGTAAGATTTCAATCATTAAAGTCATCAAGAGAAGAACAGACACGTGCGAATAGTACCATTTGAGATATTAACATCCCATAGGATTTGGCTAGAGGAACGTCGCCGCAAAGTAAAGGCAAATTAGTAATAGTGAAATCAAAATCATCTCTTTTATAATAAATTTTAGTTTTAATTCCACCAAAGTCAATGATGATAATTAGATCAAGAAAAGTATTTAGCATCATTATTTGTACAGCATAACGATATTTACCCCTTTATTATGCAACTATGGTATTGATTGAATTAAGCTTCAGTTTTTATCAAAACTTGGGGTTGTCAACAGTAAGGATATTGTCGAAATACCTGCTGTAATCATTGAAAATCAAAATTAGTTTATCTCTCTTTTGTACCGTGTCATTTTATAGTTTTTATAATATCAGAAAAACATTGCAATGAATGGTGCAAAGTTTATACCAATTGTAATTCCATTGACCTGTTGATAAACGATTTAGTCAAAAACGAACAAAATATTGTCTAGCAAATGGTGCAATCCCTTAAATAGGAACAATGATTATTGTAAGTTATTTTAGAAAAGAATCCTTGCTTTTTATTACAACAAATGCACTGCAGAGCAGAAAATTTGAACAGCCTATCACAATTTTGATTTTATCAAATTTCGTGGAAGGGTTGTATAAAATGTATAAAATTCAAAACTGTCAAAAGATGAAACTGGTCTTTCTATTGACTTTGATTTATCTAAAACTACAATGGAATTTTTTGAACTCCAAAAGTGATTTACACCAGGGTTTTGATTTGTTTCTTCACAGTATTTAATATACTTTTAATATGCACCGGTTAAACAAATTACAGGTAGAAGAATTATTCGATGCAAAAATAAAACGGTATTTTAGGTTTTTTGTGAAACTGAAGAACTCAGAACATTGGAGTTGCATTTTTACTGCTTAGTCAACAGTAAAATTAAAATTATCATCTCAGGATTTTTCAGCAGACCTTGAACTTGTTAAGTCAATTGTTCCCATTTTTTTAGAAATTATTCAAAAATGTTGTTTAGTCACCTTTACGATGCAAATGGTCATCAGATTTTTTCCTAAAATTTTTCACACAAATGCTTTTCTTCATCTAATATTTAAAAAAGATATGTGAAAAGCAATAATCTTTTGAGTTATTTACAAAACAGCTTATACCCGTCTTTGATGGGACGTATTATTGTATACCAGGGTCCGTCCTTCTGTTCAAAAATCGCACTCTGACTTGAAAACGCCTTGATCATTTTTCTTGAATCTTTGCAGAATTGTTGAATATGACACAAGACTTTCTGTTCTAATGTATTGTAACTGGAGAATGCTTGTATAACTAATTAAGGGATATGGAGTAAATGTTATATTTAAGGAGTTTGTCTTTTATTGCAGAGCGGAGTTGGTAAAACAATTCCCCGTGGTAGGGATGCATGATTTTTATTTTTCTTAGATATGGTGTACTTGTTCATGAGATAATATCTAATGTGTACACTTTGTTCGATTACTATTATCTAAATTTATGTTAATTCTAAAACCTCGGGATTAATTCCCTCCATTGGAGTTTTGTCCTTAGCTATATTTAATATTATTGATTATTCGGATTTCGTTTAGTTTTATGCATTTGAAACATTTTTGAATTTATAGATTTTCTTTGTTTGGGTTCTAGTGCTGCTGATGAGGAATTCATTTCCGAAATTGCTATACAGCT
Source organism: Modiolus philippinarum (assembly GCA_002080025.1). NCBI lineage: Eukaryota > Metazoa > Mollusca > Bivalvia > Mytilida > Modiolidae > Modiolus > Modiolus philippinarum. The sequence goes on from MJUU01005721.1 coordinate 29,482, forward strand.
CATTAAAATTATTGCAGTTGGAGTTAACATATGTATTATGCCTCATGTTCATTTACTCCATATCCTTTCGTAAAATATTTAATACAGGAGTTTGTCTTTTATTGCAGTGTGGAGTTGGTAAAACAATTCCCCGTAGTAGGGATGTATGCTCTTTATTTTTCTTAGATATGGTGTACTTGTACATGAGATAATATCTCATTTGTACACTTTGTTCCATTACTATTATCAAAATTGATGTAAATTCTAAAACCTTAGGAATAATTTCCTCCATTGGAGTTTTGTCCTTAGCTATATTTCGTATTACTGATTATTCGGATTTCGTTTGGAATTTATGCATTTAAAACATTTTTGAAATAATGGATTTCCTTTGTTTGGGTTCTAGTGCTGCTCATAAGGAATTAATTTCCGAAATGGCCATACACCTCATTAAAATTATTGCAGTTGGAGTTAACAAATTTATTATGGATACCCCGGGTTGGTGCCCCGCCTATTCCCCAAAATTTAAAGAATGATGAATGCATATTATCTTGAAACCCCATTCCTAAACTAAATATATGTATATCTTGATTACTCATCACAAGAGGAATTGATTGACACATACCAGAAGTCCAATATCTTGGTGCCCCGCCACGCCTCATTTAAAGAATTATATCCTTTTTTTTAAAACTGACGAGATCCCCCCCTAAACCATAACATTTTGAGGAGTCATTACAAAAGGAATTAATTGTCACACACAATAAGTCCACTGTGTGGTGCAGCACCTTTATCATTTGAAGAATGACATTTTATCTAGAAAATAGTTGAGATTCCCACCCCTGAACCATATATATTTTTATAATTCATGATAAGTTGAATTGTTTGATGCATACCGGAACTCCTCTGGTTGGAACCCCACCAACCATTTCAAGAACTATAACTTATTTTGAAACAAATAATGATTTGGGATCCCCACTCCTACGCTATATAAGCCTCCAGAAGGTTTCTGCAGTCCTGATCTTTGCTCACCTTCCAGTAATGATTTATATAAGTAAATATGCCTTTCCACTATTATCAATTTAGATCAATTTGAAATTTTTAGTTCCAAGCATCATTTAATCAGTTTTCTTTAAATGCATTGAAGTATTAAAGCTTGAATACCCACTTTTACCCCCTTTTCAAAGACGTTGTCAGTCAACAAAAAACCAGGGAAATCAACATATTCTGACATCGACACAAACATTTCTTAGTACTTTAACTGTAGTGTTAGAACCTCTTCCTTCGAAAGAAATTCATTTTATTAATATTTCTAGTCCCAATCTTTTCAGAAAACTAACTATGTGTACATAATAATTACCTAGTACCTAAAGGTATAAATATAGAATCCACAATTGCATTGAGTAAGAAATATAGTTTCCATAAAGAGAACTAGTTAATTATGAAATTTCTCACATCGAGTTAAATAAATTTTGCAAATGTTTGAAAGCGACGCTTGTTGAGCTTTTAAACATTTGAAAATTTATTTAAAGAGATGTGAGAAATTTCATAATTAAAGCGTTTAAGTTGTGGAAAATGTTTCTCTAATGACTGGAGGAAAAACACCGGGGATTGTTCTCCGAATAAATTTGGCAGGAAATGTCACGAAACCTGTTCTCCTCTCTAGAGAGGAGAAGAAATGTTTCCACACCGTTCAGGAAATGTGAAAACTGGATAGAAATTAGAGAAACGACATTTCCTCACTAAAGATACTTAAGTTTTTCAAATTTTAAAACGCGAGACTTACCGAGCGTTTAAAATATTTGAAAATGTAACTATCGAGAGTGTAGAAATGTCGTTTCTCAAGAGATACAGCTGTGGATTTTATTTCTTTAATGATTTCAAGGAGATTTTGGACAAAATCATGACCCCATTTTCTGATTATCCGTAATAAACGTGTTCTTTGAGCGTGACGTCATCAGGCATGGTCGCCTTTTTCGTGACGTAACAATGGTCAAGTCTGAAAACGGCAAACATATTTGACGTCATAATTGAATTTCATCCAATCACTTGCCTAGAACAACACTCTCTCTAGAAAGGAGAAACGTATTTCTCCAACTGTTCAGGAAACGTGAAAACAGGACAGGAATTTGAAAAAAAATATTTCCATAACGAAAGAATGGTAATCATTTACTCAATACACTTTAAATATATGTCATTTAGATGTTACCAGCATATTGCCTGTTAATTATATTAAAAAGATTAATAGGAAAACCGTATTAAATGTGGCTATAAGAAACATAAATACTGATACCAATTTATAGGCCAGCAGATAGTGTAAAGATATAAGAAGTACTATATTTAGTGTGTTCAAAACACTTCAAGGTGAAAACACTTTAACTTTTTTACAAAACAGGATAATTAACATCTATTTTGTTAGTTGGATAATTTCTGAAATACAAAGACATACTTTAATCTAATCACTAAAAGCATGCAATTCCAGAATCCCGCAAAGTCCAATTTTCAGTAATCATTTTATCAAAATGTTTTTGTTTCTTTTACAATGACCCATTGAAAAAGTATTTCTGGCTTTATAAATGATTACATATTAAGTAACAGTTTGTATGCAATTTTGAACAGGAGACTGTTTTATTTCAATTCTATTCTACACACAAACAGACCAGTATTTGATTTTTCATAATAATTCAGAGATAATTTCTCTAATTTTATCTTTTAGATAATGAAATATTAAGCGAAAAAAATAATCATAAATGCAGAAATTAAATTCACAGTAACTTCGGTATTTAGTTATTTACTTTATCAGGGATATATTTCCTGTTTTTTGAAAACCTAAATATTTTACAGTAATATTCCATATGTAGCTGTCAATGAACCACACGCATGATCTTAGTTCTGTTTATATGGCAGTCTCTGTGTATCTTGGTGTTTAAAATAAAACAAGTTGCATCTTTATAAAATGCTTCAAGCATTCCAAGCTAAACAAAATGAATTAAATTGTGTCGAACATTTGTTGGGGTGATATGTTTGAATGCATGAGCCTGAGTCTAAATGTCACTTTCTAATATATTAGATATATCGAATAGATATTCCATCATTTTTAAAAATATATCGATTTCCTGAGGTACTAAAAACCTCAAAGTCTCAAAAAGTGGAAATTCCAATTTATATGAAATTTTGAGCAAAATGGCCAAATAGAGTCCTCTAAAAAAAGTTTGATATACTTTAAAAGCATTTTGCATGTCAGCTCTATGAAATACACAAGAATTCGCATTAAACATTTTTTTGTCATTTTGAACCTCAATATTTTAAATTTCCTCTGAATTTTTAGAACGTTGGATGATAATTTGCACATATGTTTACTTACAATTTGTTAGAATCTAAATACCCGTACGTAATTTGATGCTAACATATCATAATTAATTTTCACAATGGCAATAAACAGATTTTGACGGCCTAAGGTCAAAAAGTGGAAAAGGTGAAAATATTTTTAATCCCGAAATTTTCATTTTTCAAAAATTTCAGACAGTAAATCGAAATTTTATAGGCTTTCATGGTCAATCACTGTAGCAAAATCGATAAACTAGGTATAAAAAGTAGATCAAATGACGAGATCATTTCTCATTTTTGCATTTTTTTGCAAGGGGAATGGTACATTTTTTGTATCCATACGCACTGAAAATTGCCTAGATTTATTGTAAACTTTTATTGTAAACTTATATAAAATTTCAGTACATATAACTTATCTTAAGAAAATTATGATTCTTAAAAAATTTAAACGTAGGTTTTAAACAAAAACGTAAGAATTTGACATGGCCCTATTCCGTCTATGCGTGCGGGTTATATCTATTTCAAAATATGATAAAGAAAGGAAATGGGGTAAATGTCAAGGAGACAACATCCCATATCCAGGTTAAAACGACCCAAAACAAAGCATCATATTTTAAATTTCCTATTTTTTATTTTGAAGATTGGAAACAGAAGGACTGAAAAAACATATGTGGTGGGAGTGCACGAAAAGTGATCCCACTTCATTTATATCAAACAATCTCTTCAGTTACATATTTTTCTATGATGACCGTGATAATTTTACAAAGTTGCTTAAACACTGGTTTATAGGATATATCTTTATAGCAGTCTGGCATGATACTTTGTTAAATGGAATTACTAGGTTCAGAGTTTTTATTACCAGTATGTTTATTTGTCTCATGGTTCTTCTTCTTCTTTCCCTTTATCTCTATCTTTACACATGGTTCAACAGTGACCTTTTTCTTTGTCTTGATGATAAGAAACCCACAAACTATGGATATAGTTATACCAACAGGCAATGCGATACAAAGAGCTATATAAACATTAATAAAGTCTTTGCCACTTGTGTTCTGAGTTGAGTTTGTACCACCTAAAAATATAAACTACGATTTTTATCATGTATTTCACATCGAATCTTTGGTAACAATGTCGTTTGACTCGTTTCCAATCACACTTTTTCTCGGATCCAACTTTTATTACTGTTTTAGATTAAGGTTTTTAATTGTTTGAAAAATAGAAATGATATTTTGTATTTTAATGATGTGCATTAGGCTTTCACAGAGTACATGTTGGTGGATGTTGATATTTTCATCCAGTTCAGAAAGAGGGAGATGTAATAAATGAATATTGGAAAAATCTTTAAAAAACACATTTAAGTTGAAAAGAAAAGTAATGTAAATATATATTCCACCACTGCATCGAAAGAGAAACGATTCTTCCGCGAATGGTTATTCCCGGTGTGAGACGACCGAGTTGAGACGAGCTCACGTGCACTCGACCTAACTCGGTAAATGGCCAATCAGAACTGCTTACTTTAATGAATCAAAGGTAGTACAAAAAATGTATTCATGAAGAAACACCACAAAAACTTGACGTCACATTGGAAAGTATGTTAGAATAGGCGGGAACATTGCTTCGCCATTCAAGTTTGACAATATTTTACGGAAGAAATAGCTACTTAATTTCGATCAAAATCAAAGATCGGTATATCTTTAACTCATGTAAGAAATTTTTCGTTCTTTTCTCTCGTTCCACTGCTCTTCACTCGAGAGAAAACGGAATTACTTATATTCATGAAAGATATACCTATCTTTGATCTGCTCTCATGTAAGACGGTATTACATCTGAATTAAATTTTGAAAATTTAAACAAAAAAGAGTTAAGAAATGTCCTTTTTTACGAGATACCGTTGTTGAATCTATTTTTCTAGCGATTTAGCATTAAATCTTTAAGCGATGCTAGAGCTACCATTTTCAAGCGGAAAAGGTGATAGTTGGGCAACCAATCATTCAATTTGATTTGACTTAATTTCTATCATGATATTCATTATACATGCTGCACACTACTGTTGATGAAACAAACATGATACGAATAGGAAAAAAATGAGGAAATTTATTTTTCCACAGTGATTTTTCCACAGCATGTAAAGCCTTGTATATTTGATCACCTGAACTAAACAAGGCTGTGGAATTCAGTACGTAGGTGAAACTGGTCTTCAATTACAACGACGTACCCAGGAGCACTTGTATCGCATTCGTTTTCCGAAAAAATTTAGATTTTACATATATCAGCACTGATGACAGAAAGTATTCAACTTTTAGAAATTGTCTTGGATACAAAAACTTCAGACAGCTTACCCTTTACGTTTAAATGACAACATCATGGGTCAAGGAAACATTTTTAGCGCGCTTCCGTTGACATCACGAGAATTTCTTCTCCGAAATTACGCCATCCAGGTGACATGGCCGAAGAGTGAATTACAGCATAAAAAACAAACGTAAAAACCTCGTAAATATTAAAGATTTATATACTGTTTTCAAAAAAATTTGCTGCATGGTTTGTTTACTAAACTTTGTCCTATTTCTGTTAATCAACTTTACAAAATCTCTTTGGAATGTGATACCATGTCTGTAAATAGCCCGCTCTATGAATATTTGAAAATTATTGATGCTTTCTGCTATCATCGGCTTTATCCGAGAATCGACAAACCCGATGAACATTTAAAAATAAAGGAATTGATTTAATCGACATCGCAGGCATTTTTCGGGACCCTGATATTCAAAAGCTTGTTTCCATTTATTTTGACTTCCAGGACATGCCTGTCATTTCCTTCTCTACAAAGGCCTTCTAGAAGTATTTTTTTTCAATTACTCTTCCATAACCTATGATGTTAATTTCGAGAAGAACTATCCATGCAGCTGAGACTTTTCAATGTCACCACATCGTTATGACCCATGCGGAAATGTATTAAAGGGGGAACTTGAACATCAACGATGCTAAAGAAGTTAGAAAATTTTTAAGAAAGAGACCTTAATATCGCCCACATTCGAAAATAAACTGGCAAGCATGTTTTGATATTATTAAAGACGTAGTTGCCAATTATTGTTTAAAATGGTGTAAATGACAAAGTGCAGACAGACACGCACTCAATATGCTCAAAGACAGAATTATGACAAAAGTCACCAACAGAATAAATTTTAAAAAAATAATTATAAACAGTCACCGCCTAAGCTGTCTTTAAACAGATTTAAGTTAAAATTAAGAGATAGCAGTACATATGTATTTGTACCAGTCGATAAAGCCTCCAACAACGTTTCTATTATTTGAAAGAAATATTATATTGAGGTCCAATAAAACGAATTGGCAAAGTCTGTCACTTCCGAACGTACTAATTTGGACGAAAAATCATTACCCAAATATCACTGCAGCGATACAGATATGCTCGAAGTTCCACCAAAAGATAACACCTTGACAACTATGTACTGGATTCCTAAACTTAACAAAAATCCCTACAAACATCGGTTATTTCGGCAACGAGTAAATGTTCTACCACTAATTTATCCAGTCATTTAACAAGTGCATTTACCTGTATTAAAGAGTTAGTTATTAAATTCTGTGGAAAAACTTATCAAAACTCTAGTGTAAATTACTTTTGGAGTGTAAACAATTCACTTGTAGTCTTTGATAAACTAAAATCAATAAAAAAACCAGTTTCTTCTATTGACAGTTATGATTTTTCTACACTTTATACAACCCTTCCACATAAATTGATTAAATCAAAATTGGGACAACTTATTAAATGGTCTTTCCGAAATGGCCGTACAGCTCATTAAAATTATTGCAGTTGGAGTAAGCATATGTGTTATGGTCTCATGTTCATTTACTCCATATCCTTTCGTAAAATATTTCAAATTTTCTGGTCTACAATTCATTTGTTGTAATAAAAAGCAAGGATTCTTCTCTAACATCACTTAGAAAATCACTGTTCCTGGACATGCGATGACATGATTAAGGCACTGAATCTTTTTCTATACAACTTTTTTGTTCATTTAGGCACCATCGTCTGTCAACGGGTCATTGGAATTCCCATGGGTACAAACTTTTCACCTCTCATTGCAGATCTTTTCCTGTTCTGTTACGAACGGGACTAAATGAAAAAATTGCATGACAGAACCATACAAAATAGTGATCAACTTATTTAAATTTTCAACGATAACAGCAGGTGTATCGACGATATCCTTACTACTGACAATCCCCAGTTTTTTTTACTATGTCGACCTCATTTACCCACTGAAACTTAATAAAGCAGACAATGAACTAAAAAACTGCCCATTTCTCGATCTAACTATCATCGTGACTCTAGAAAAATTAAAACTAAAATTTATGATATTACTAATTTCCTTTTTCTTGATGGCGACGTTCTTGCCACGCCATCATACGGGGTGTATATATCGCAACTGGTACGATTCGCACGTGTCTATTCTACTCTTGACGACTTTAATGAATGAACTTTACTATCACATCCAAAATATTACAACAAGGTTACAGATTTCATAGATTGATAAATACATTAAAGAAGTTTATAAAAGATGTGAACATTTGATATAAGATATAATGCGACTCGGAAACAGCTTATTATTAAGGGCATTTCCCGCCCTCGTTTTTACGGAAATGTTGTAAAAATGTCAAAAAATGATAAAAATATCCAGAAAAACTGGGACGTAACTTACAATCTTTATTTAAGGGGGTAGACCTGGGGTAGGATGAGATAACTCCGTTTTTCACTTTTTTAGTACTTACGCAAACAAATAGAACCATTACAATAGGTAATATCAAAATTTTAAAATTGTAAACAAAATTTCGACACAGCAAATAAATATTAATTTTGTTATGAAAACAAATACCCAATATCCAATTATTTATAAAGAGTGCATTTTACCCTCCATTTTTGCAATGCTGTTCCAAGATAATGAAAATATGTAAAAGTCAGATTTCTTCCAAGGGAGGTAATTTATAGCAAAGAATCAGCAATTTTATTGTTTTTTACCCACTTTATTCTAAATTAAGAAAAAATGGGACGGTAGAATTTTCTAAAATTTTAATAAATCTTACATATACAAGTTTTCTTTCTATTCTCAGTTTTTGATGAAAATTAAACGACAGAAATTTAACAAGAAGTGTTTAATAGTGATGAAAATAGAGCAAAAATTTCAGCCTATACTATTCAGAACACACGTGTATTTCAGTTCAAACTAGTTAAATTAACTATCATTATTCATGCTTACTTTCACACATGTCTAGACTACAGAATTTTTCATTTGAAATAATTTTAAATCAAATACAAATTTAATTACAGCCAATTTTATACACGACAATCAAGTCCTGAACGGACAAAATAATATGAGGAAACAGGGTATCTTTGATGACCACTAGACATAAAACGGGACGGTAAAAAATGTTGAAAATTGCTGAAAGTCGACATGAACATGTGTATTTTTAAAACTGAAAATATTAAGAAAATTAAACGAGAGGAAATTTTTGGGCTTCCCCAGGTCTACCCCCTTAATAGGGGATATTGACAGGAAATTCTTCATTATTCCGTTAAATTGGCTTTGGGACCCAATGACCCGAAGATTTTACAATTATACTGGCCTCTCACTGATACTGCCGATGTCTACTGAAATCTATGATGAATATTTACCAAACCCTTCGGGAAGTTTTGAATTTGATTATTATTACGTGTTGCGACAGTGTTTTACCAGTAGACTAGGCATCTTGAGCTAGCCGGCACTCCTTGATCCATCTTTCTAAATTGCGTTTTGTCTGATTCTTTCCTTTTCAAGATTGTGGTCTTGGAGTTAGTGGTGTACCTGTATTGGGATTTTGTTGTATGTTGTTTATACTATAGGGAAACGGAATAGAGAAAGGGGAGGTTTGGATACCCATAAACCGGTTTAACCCTACCGCTGGCTATTGCTAGTGCCGTTACCAAGTCCGGCTGTCCCGAGTTCCTATCGTTATCTATGTTTGTCTTTTTTCATTTTATCGATTATTGTGCCATGTGATTGTAAAGTTCGGCCATTGTTAGTGTTTCCTGTTACCTTTCCTTCAAAAATTACTTTAAGATCGAATTGCTTAATTTAACAAAAAAAAAACCAAACAAACAAACAAACAAAAAACAAAAAAAAACGACAAAACAAAACAAAACAAAACAAAAAAACAAAACAAAAAACAAAAAAAAACAAAACAAAACAAAAAACAAAAAAGATAAAAGCCCTCTGAGATGTTGGAGTATAATTGTTTTTTTCCAACAATTGAAGAAAGTTTGAATAGCAACAGAATTTATCTTCAAGCAGGAGAAATTAGACGAAGAGTATATTTCATCAGGTCACAAGAGCCCAATTATTTGCAATGCTTTTCCTATAGAGTAATTCTCAGTGTGTCAAACTCTAAGAAAGAAGCAGTAGAATTTCATGAATCCTACATATGAATAGTCAAGGTACTGATCATCCAAATCTATGAATAAGAAATGGGTTCATGCGGACCATTTTTGAGTAAATCGGGGCTGAAAAAAGGCCAAATATATTAGGGGAAAATATTTGCATTCACACCCTCGGACGAAAAATGTCCAAAATATTTGTCTTCGATAAAATAGAGAAATGAATATTTTATAATTGCACAGATTTATTACTGTTTGAGTAATTCAATTACAATACGTTTGTTTTGATCATCATCTTATCATATACTCTTATGTGCTTGATTCTGAATTTCATCCTTGGGTAAAAAAAACTGCAATCCGAATACCATGAATTCGGCGCATGTAACTATCAAAGCTAAATAGTGTAGATAACATGGATACCTTTTTGAATATTAATATCGACAAAGATTATGACATTTTTAAAGGATACATTGTCCTCCTTTCATTCAAGTATAAATACATATAAATTCAACTAGATTTGCAATTGCGAGCAATAGCCGATGTCACCACACACTCCCTATTCGATGATATCACCTTATTCTCCACCTAAAAATCTACCTAGAAATCAACTATCGTTGAAATCGGACAAAGTCGAACTTTTTAGGTATTTCGGCAGCCATCTTTGAAATGGCGGACATTTTAAAAAAAAATGTTGCATAGATTCCTTTCTCTCATCTTACTGAACATTTATACAAAATATGCAATAAGTCCTCTATGCTGTTCCTGAGATATAGAATCCCAAATTTTCAACGTAAAGTGGCTGCTATATTCGAAATGTAATGGTGGCCATTTTGAACATTTTAAACGCACAGCATATAACTTTAGATAGTGCTCCAACTTTGCGCAAAGTTTGAAATCATTTCACTCAGCCATTTCAAAATAATTGTTCGGACAAAATTTATTTGGAGAAGAAGAAGAAGAAAAAAAAATGATGATAATAATCAGAAGAAATGTAGAATAATAACATGTTATCCCCACTATGTCTTGGGTGAAGTGATAACTTGAGGAGGCTCACTCGTGACATTTTTGAATTTTGCACACGGACCCCCTCTTTTTATTTCATGAAAGATCATCTGCAGAAACTGAATTCACTGTAATTTCGGAATTAAGGAGGCTCACTCGTGATGTTGTTTATATCAAGTACTTCTTGAAACCTATTTGAATTTACTAAGCATTGCAGACTAAATGAAATGGTAAAAAGAAATATATAGGTCCGTGTGCTTTTTACAGACTGAGATACAAGTCGGGAAATGGATTTCTCTGGATTTTCCCTTTATTTAACATTACGATTATTTTGTGTCTAAAAGCTAAGAATTTTTATAAAGAATTTAAATCTAAGAATTTTTATAAAGAATTTTATGAAAACTTGTGACGTGTCTTAATTAGAACATATTCATCTAAGGGCGAAGCTGTGTATGGGGAGATGAGAATATTTATTTCTTCTGCTCCTTTATTCATTCCACATAATTTTATTAATAATATTTTAATAATAAATCTTCATAGTAATTTAAGTATGTAATTATTCTCTCATCTTCGTAAACATCAATAATGCATGTATATCTGTTATGTAGAACAGACAATAATGGTTCATTCACAGGGATGTTTAATTCAAATTGAATACTAATAACAACACTGGTCCGTTCACACGTAATTTTCTTAATTTGAATTGGAATGCGTTATTTAAATTCAAAATGACCAATTCACTTCGTCGCGTTAACGTCAATTAACGTTCGGAAATGATGCGTATTACAATATACTGACGATGTTAGGACATGTATTGTTTTCAAATTCGAATCAATTCGAGGAACTTAGAAATAATCAAAAAAGAACCAAAAAACCTTGAAATTATTGCCAATTGTGAACTTTCCCTTTCTGAGCAGCAATATACCTACCTCTCCAGCCTATGGAGTGTTCATTTCGCAGTTGATTCGTTACTGTCGGGCAGGCAGTTATACAGTGATTTTTAGTTAGAGCAAAAACACTGTCCCAAAAGCTGCTTAATCAGGGATTTGTTCAGCTTTTGCTACTTTCATCCCTTCAGAAATTATATGGCCGTCACCATGACAGCATTGACAGATATGATGTGTCTGTGTCCCAAATGAAAACGGACATTTTCAGCTAGATTTCACGTCGTCACGGATTTGACATAACCGGATTTGAGTCACCCCTGGATTAACTCATTGAAAGTGTGACGGGTGCTGCTAGCGGAGCAGGACATGCTTACCCTTCCGGAGCACCTGATGTCACTCCTGGTTTTCATGGGAGTTCACACTGTGAGTGCCTTAGTTCTTAAAGTTATCTTTTTATTTCCGTGCATTATAGCTGTCTCACGTCATTGTTTTGCCTTTGTTTTTATCTGTTACCGTTTTTGCCATGTCTTTGCACTTCGATTTTTGTAGTCATTGCTTTCCTTGTTCCTTCGGTATTCTACTGCCGTTGTTTGTTACAATTTATTAACTCTGAGGGTACGGAACGAAGGAAGGACTTTCCAATAAGATGTTTATAGCAATGAATAATGTATGATTTCTTTGGCAAAGAGTTGCTGAAATAATTCGAATATTACTACACACTATTGAGGAATAAGACGATAACTAAATGAATAACCAAATAATATGATCATTCTTTTCAGCGTTGTTTAAGTTAAAAATATATCTTGCATATGTCTGTATTCAATGGCTGCTATTTTAATGAAGCATTTTGAATAATAATGTTATTATAATAATATAAAAAGTATTGTTATTAAAAGAATGATTGAAATTATTAGATGCAAATGCAAATCGTACTTAATTTTGGTGTTTCCTCTGCTGTTGTTGTTTCTTCTATAGTTGTTGTTTCTCCTGTAGTTGTTGTTTCTTCTGCTGTTGTTGTTTCTTCTGTAGTTGTTGTCTGTGTTGTCTCTTTTGCTGTTGTTGTTTCTACTGTAGTTGTTGTTTCTTCTGCTGTTGTAACGGAATCGCCTGTTATTAAATAAAAACGAATAACACTGATGAATGTATGAGTAATATACACTATACTGTTGCATGAATATTAGCACGAAGAAGGAAAACAATCAAAAGTAAATGTAAACATCAATTAAAATGCCAAGAATATAATTAATATTAAATATTTGTATAAACTTTATCGAATTTTTAAACAAAGAGTATGATCCTTTTTTGAAAAAAAAATCAGCATTAATCCATTAAATTGGTTTTAGTTTTCAAGAAAAATTTACACATATATTGACTCCTAACTGATTCAACTGTTATTTACTGAAATCAAGATTTTTTAAACCAAATCCTCCGGAAATTTCTCAGATTGATGATTATTCCATTTTGCTACAGTTTTTTACCAGCACACAAGGCATCTTTGGCAGCGACCAATTTTTTTTCTAATCACTTGAAAATCAATTGCAATCTCGTGATTACCAAGTATATTGGTTTGTCATGATCAACTTTAGCTTAAATATTAGGAAAAATGACAATTCATTTTCCTTCAACAAGAAGATGTGGAGAATTTTGCCGATGGCTTCCAGCTAATTTGTCTTTTCGGCACATGGACTTCCGCTCATGACCAATCTGTTCGGTAATTTTGTTATTACCCCATTGTATATCTTAATGACTTTTGAACAAAAATCCTTTACACGCTTTGTGTAAGCGACTGTTCTATCGATACATATCCCTTTTTCTAAAAGTTATCTTTGATTTATTAATAGATGACCTAGCAGATTAATTATTATGTTTTCTAGAAGAATACTGCAGTTGTCATTATCATTGAACTGATTATAAAGTAACTGTAATTTTTTATATTATGTATTTTTTACATACATTGTTGAATATTCTAATCATATTTTATTGTTATAAAACACAATTGGTAATCGTGATATGTTCCCTTTTTGCATACGAAAGTAGGGACGCGCCATATAAACATACTACAAATGAGTTTTTTTATACTTCATATTTTTTTTTTGATATTTTGTCAACAATTTTGTGCTTTATGTTCGTTCTAACTTAAAAGTTGAAATAATTCTCAAAAGTTAAGTCTAAAATATGGATATATAATATAGGAATCCCCAAAACACTTTTGCAGCTTTCACTATTCCGTTCAATATTTACATTAAGTTTAACAGAAAATTGTGTGAAAGGCACGTTTTGACCCATATTTATTTAAGTTTGTATTTGTCTCAATTTCTCACAACATTCTGCATACCAACTGTTACAAAAGGATAGTAAGTTATATCTCAAGTTATATCGCTTAAGGAGAATGCTATGATGCAGAAAACTGCTAGATGTTGTTTGATAGTGATACGGCATACAGCAGCTACTGTTACAGCAAGCTATACATGTTCATCCAAGAATACATTAATTGAAACAGTATGCTGGATATTTTGTTTGATTGCGACTAAAAATAAAAGAATCCATAAAAAAGTGTATATGCAAAACGTATTCCTATACTCGAGTGCAGTTTAGGCACTTTTGCAAGCATGTATTGTGCCACATAAGTACAATCAACTTGTCAAAATAACATGATAGTTTATTATATAGGTTTCAGATTATGGTCTTTACATTTGCAAAATAATGTCGACAAAAGATAATTATAATGCTAACTTGACATAAAATTTCATTGCTCTATATTTTCGATTCATAGATGAATGAAGGTAAAGTTACAGGAAACACCTACCATGGCCGAAAATTACAATCTACAAGGGATTGGCGCAAGAAAAAACAGCAATTACAAGACAAGACAAAAAAAAAATAAATAAACATAGACAACGATAGGAACTCTGAATAGCCGGATTTGATTCCAGCACTAGGAAGGGCTAATGATGCGGCTTAACCAGTTTGTGGGTACCCAAACACTCCCTTTCTCTATCCCGTTTCCCTACATTATGATCAACATGAAATTAAAACACAATAGAGGTAGACTACTTACTCCAAGACTACAATCTTAAAAAGGCTAAAAAAAGATAAAACGTAATTTAGACAGATTGTTCAAGTAGTTCTTCCAGCTAAAATGCCGGCTAACTAAAGGACCCTTGTCTTGTGGTAAAACACTGTCGCACTACGGAAGTAAAAGGAAACTTTCCGAGAAGTTTGGTTAAGAATCATCATGGACTTCAGTTGACATTTGGATCCTAAAGCCAATTTAATTGAATCATGCAGAAACTACTGTCAATATCACTATAACGTAAAGAATGTAAGGACGTCCAAGTAATTCTTGATTACTTTTATCAGTTATTAAACTGATTTGACTATATTTTACTTAAGGGAGTACGAGTGTCAGAAATTTTGTAAGTAGAATTAAAATTCTGCCTCTTGTTTTCAAGAGCACTGCTAATGGAACAACCTGAGCAAAAAGTAAATAAATCCATGTAGGAATTTTTTAGATATAAGACTTCAAAATTTTGGCGGGAAACAGTTCTCTCTAGAGTTTTCCTTCATTTCGCATAAGATGTTTATAGGATTTTAAATAAAAGAAAATATAATTAGAAAAACGGCAGTAGAATACCGAAGGAACAAAGGAGTGAAATTTACAAAAAAATCGACGTCCAAATGCATGGCCAAAACGAGAACACAGAAAACAATGACACCAGACACAAAATAACGACGCTAGACAGACACAAAGCACAGAAAGAGAAATCACAAAATTCAAAACAAAGCACTCACAGTGTGAACTCCAGTGAAATTGAGAGTGACACCAGGTGCTCCGGAAGGGTAAGAATGTCCTGCTCTGTTAACAGCACCCGTCACGCCGTGAGTTGGTCAATCCAGGAAAATGTCAAAGTCGGTAGTCAAATCCGAGAAGACGTGAATCTAGCTGAAAATGTCCAATTTCATTTGGGATATCTTTCGATGATGTTATAATGACGGCAATAGAATTTCTTGAGGGATGAAATTAACATAGGTTGAACAAATCCCTGACTAAGCAGCTTTTGGGACAGTGTTTTTGCTCTGTTCAAAAAATCACTGTACAAACTACACGCTCGACAGTAACGAATCAACTGTGAAATGTACACTCCATAGGCTGTAGAGTTAGGTATATTGCTGCTAAGAAAGGGAAAGTTCACAATTGGGAAATTAAAATCATCACGCTTATCATACAGCTTAGACTTCAAACGTCCATCTCCGTCGATATACAATAACAGATCTAGGTACGAAGCTGAAGTAGGTGTTTCAGTTGTTTCTTTAATTTCAAGCTCATTGGGATAGATCAGGTGTAAATACTCCTTAAATAACTAAATACCGAAGTTTTTAAATTTAGGATTATTAATAGAAAGTACATCGTTGATTAAAGTTGATTAAATATTATACGTTTTCTATTTTATGCATTTCAAAGTGACCTATGACCAAGAAAATATGATCCATGTGCAGAAAATTTTAACACTGTTTGAATGGAAAAAACCCAAGGATATCGAATACTTCTGACAACTGACGCTCGTACTCCCTTAAAAACGAGGAGGATAAATGCCCTTAATTATAAGCTGTTTTAGATATCCATATTTAGATACCAAATGTTCATATTGTCCACATAACTTCTAAAATATGTTGAGCAATTCATGAAATTAGTAAAATGAGGAGAGAACCGAACCGTCAGTCTTAACGGAATAATTCCCGGACAATGACAACATCGGAAAAAAACAAAGGAACAAAGAAATAGCATGATTACGACACAGAAAAGAAAAGCGAAGACAACACTCATACATAGATGAACAACACTGACCCAATAAAAAAACTTGGGTGAGATCAGGTACTCTGGCAGGGTACTCATCTCCTGCAACAAAAAGTTTTGATGTGATCGTAAGGTTACAATCATTAAAGTCAAAAGTAAAATTGACGCTTGCGAAACGTACCACTTCAGATATATACACCCCGTAGGATGGAGCTTGAGGAACGTCGCCGTCAAGAAAAGGAAATAAGTAATTATAGTCAAATAAAAATAATCCTTTTTATCATAGATTTTACCATAATTTTACCAGAGTCCACAATTGTAGTAAGAATTAGAAAAGGCAGTATTTGAAACATGGCTTGCTTTATTAAGTTTCAGTTCTTGTGGGTAATTGAGATCAACAGTAAAGATATCATCGATATACCTACTGTTATCTTTGAAAATTAAGATAAATTTATCACTGTTTCGTACGGTTCTATTTTCTAGTTTTTTTTCCATGAAGCCCCGTTCGTAGCAGAACAGTAAAAGGTCAGTAATGAGAGGTGCACAGTGTGTAACCATGGGAATTCCAATGACCTTTTGATAAACAGTGTTGTCAAAACAACAAAAATGTTGTTTAGCAAAAGATTCAGTGCTTTCATCATGTCATCGCAAGTCCAGGAACGATGCTTTTTGTAAATGATATTAAGAAGAATCCTTGGTTTTTATTTCAACACAAATGCTACAGAAAAACAATTAAATAAGATGTCCAAATATGGATTTAATCAATTTATGTGGAAGGGTTGTATAAAATGTAAAAAAAACATAGCTGTAAAAGGATGAAACTGGTCTTTTATTTTGATTTATCTAATTTTTGTTTTCATTCCAAAAGTAATTTACACCAAATGTTGACAAGTTTTTTTTACAGTATTTAATAACTGACTCTTTAATACAGATGAATGCACTTGTTAAATGGGTCGATATATCAGTGGTACGACAGTAACTCGACTTTGAAATGTTACGATGGTTGTAGGGATTTTTGTGAAGTTTAGAAGCCCGATTCATTGCAGGCAAGTATCTTTAGGTGGAACCTTTCTGTATTGTTGTAGCACTGTTTGGCTTATGTTTTTCGTCGTAATTAGTACGTTTGAAAGTGCTTCACTTGGCCAATTCATTTTGTTTTCCATTAATATAGTATTACGTTCAAATCACAGAAACGTTATTGGAAGTTTTATCTACAGGTACAAGCATAGATTTTACCAAGATCTCTTATTGTAACTTAATTCTGTTTACAGACAACCTAGACGGTGACGGTGACTTTTTATAATTATATTTATGAAAAAACTATTCTGTTACCGACGGTAATTATTTCATTTTTGAATAAATTGAGTGCATGATTGTTTACACTTTCTCGTTTGCACTATTTAATACACTAATTTGCAATTATTTTATAGCGTTTTTTAAAATTTAAAAAACAATCTTGTCTGCTAATTTTTTGAAGAGGGGCGATATTTGGGCGAAATTCCTTTGGCCACTAATTTTTAAGTTTTTTTTTCGTTATACTTCCACCAAGTGTAATTTGATTTTAAAACATTGTATTTTACCTATAAAGCATGTAACGCAGACGGCGTAAATAAAAGAATGATAAATAATTGATTTGCTAGAGTTTGGGTTCACTCTCACTGGAAATCATAATGTTTTTGTTTTTTTTTCCATATAGTTCAACGTTATGTCCATAATCAGGGTAAAAAACTGGAAATAACACAAAGCTCTCCTTTCGTAGCCATTAATATGACATGTACTTTAAAGAAAATTGGAATAGTGATGGTATATAGTTCCATTATAACTTTTAGGTTTCTTACCAGACATAAGCAGTATTGAAATTTAACACTTCAACTTCATCACGATTACTTTTAATTTGTTAGAAGCATAAATATCATATAAGAAGCTCCAGATTTACCTCATACGAAAAAATATTATTTCTAAATTCTTGGCTCAATTACAAATTCAACGAGAATACTGAATGGTTCAAAATCTGAATTATAATCTAGCATTTGAATATATTTTATAACAAAATACCGAAGTTACTGTAAATTTAGTTATTACATATGGCCATTTCGACAACTTATGTCTCTTCGATGCAGGTTATCTAAAAACAAAATTCAAACCAAAATTTATACGAAAAAGAAGGGAAACGGGGAATGTGTCAAAGAGACAACGACCCTAAGGGGAGCAATAACAATTCAAAGCCACCATAAGATCTTCAATGAACGGTGAGACCCCACATCCAACGGTAGGTCGGAGTTATGTATATTTAATTGATAGAGAACATATTTTCTTTATGAATTATATAAAAAAAAAATAAAAAGCCAAAATCAGAAAGGACAAAGCTATGCAATAGGGAGATGCTCAATAGTTTTAAACAAAATTTATTATGTCTGGGGGTGACATGTCATTATTTCTTCTTTCTTTCTTCTGGTCATTGTAATTCTTCTGATTATTTTTTTATGCTTTTTCTTGCGCCGCAACAGAGCTTTAAAACTACGCGATATATCATTTCGATTTAGATTTTATTTTTTACATTTAGATTTTATCTGCACTGAAGCGACGTAATAACGCATTTTTGTCCACTAATTATGCATTTTTTTAAGTTATCGGATTTTTACCAAATTATGTTTCCTAGTAGCTTTCATGGTTCTGATTACAAATCTGGGGTCAAACAATTTTTTTCGTCCGACATTTTCAAAATGGCCGCCATTCAATTTTTTTCTTTTCAGAATATCTTGAAAACGATAAAAAAAAATTCTGAAAACAGTATATTGGAAATATACTTCTCTCACCGAGATCGGCATTTGATACATATACAACTTTGCGACTAACCGTTTTTGAGTTATAGCCCTTGACGCATTTCGGCAAATCGTTTATTTTTTGTGAATAACTTTTAAACCTTTGCAGATAGTATTGTCAAGTAACATATCAAATTGATCAGTAAGAGTAGACCTTCAAGGCCAAAGGCCAAGGTCAAAGCCATTTTTTCCACATTTTTTAAGTCAAAGCTCCAAAAAGATAAGAGATAGATGATTAAATACATTAGAGAATGTTTATACAACGAGATCTTCATTTATTTTATTGGGTTCAACACTTTTAGACCATCCGTTTGGACATTTGGCCCAGAAACCATATCTCGAGGTCCAATCTTAGGTTTTTTTTTTTGCTTTTTGCTAAAAAAACATCCAAGATATAAAGCACGCGATAGTAACAAAAATGCGGTATACCTAGTATTTCGAACGAAAACTAGGGGTTTTCGTGCGAAATACTAGGTATACCGCACGTTAACTAGGGGTTTCCGATCGGTATACATAGTATTTCGCCGAAAACCCTAGTTTACGTTCGAAATACTAGGTATACCGCATTTTTGTTACTATCGCGTGCCATACCGATCGGTATCGGAAATTCGAGTTTAAACCAAAAACGCTATTCATAGCTGTAGCCAATGAGAAGCGAGAAACGGAAATCGCTGTTTGATATTTAATGTTCGTCCAATCAGAAACGGAAAACGGTATTCAGGGTTTAATTAAACCAATCAAAATCATTTATTCTGTTTATCGCTTATAATTCACTATTTTTTATTCAAATTTTCTTATCTTTTATTTGTTTCATATATTTTGATATTATAAATATAAATAATATATATAAATTATTTATCAAATAGAGTTGTGCCTGTGACACTTTTAGGTGCGAATGGATATCAGATTCGCGGGTCATGGAAGGATATTCTGTATTCACCTTCACCAGTTAAAAGTTGTGAATATCGCCGTTTAA
>MJUU01005722.1:3629-18431 GCA_002080025.1 Modiolus philippinarum
ACATACATGCCATTCTCGCCTTTTCAGCAATTCAAGTTCAGCTTAAAAACATGATTTGTAGTTTTTTATCATTTTATTGGCAAAGGTTTTGTAACTGGGTGAATTTTTGACCAAAATACTCTAAATAATGTTGATTTCGAATTTTGCAGCAACCTTTGGTTGTTACAACATTCTATCGTTCCTTGGAGCTTTTACGACGTCATAATGTGAAAACATCAAAGCTCTGCAGGATATATCAATGGCCTTGTTTCTACAATTTTCCTGGCATCTAGTTTATCTATTTGTGTAATCATGATTCTGTTCTGAATACCTAATCGGAAAGAGCAAATGAAATACTAGTAAATGTTTACTTTTACAAATTTGATTTCGTTTGAAACCTTGAAAAAAAGTTATTGCCTTTGAAACTTTGGGAGAATCCCTTGATATATACAGGTCAACCTCTGATATATCCAGGTCAACCAGATACAGCTTTTTCGGAAAGGCTCTGCAGGCTAATATATCCATGGGGAAGGATGATAATATAGAATATTTGTTTCAAAGGAACAAATATTATAGTATAGACGAGTTTCCAATTGGTGAATTTTCCCGGAAAATTTGTACGTCACAATATAGATTTTTGGACGTCACAATGTTACGCGACACAATTTACTCCGATTGACCCCAGGTCAATCGGGGTAATTCATTCATAAAAAGAAATTGGAAATTCGTCTATTGTTTCTTAACTGAATAAATGTTATATAATAATTGTTCCAAAAGGAAGAAATATTATGACAATGTCAATGTTTATAATATTTGTTCCAAAGGAACTTTTTTATGCGAAACAAGGAGTTATATATGGGGGGGGCAGGACCTTTTTCGGGATGTCGGGATTTGATGTTTTTAAGCCCGGGATTTCGGGATTTTTATTCATCCGGAATCAGGATTTCATCAGTCTTTAAGTTTCTTTGTAGTTCGGGATTTTGGGATTTAGAAAAAATAAAGTCGGGATTCCGGGATCAGACCCCCTCCTGCCCCCCCCATATATAACTCCTTGTGCGAAACAACGGAACAAATATACGTTGACATCTGTCACTTCACTCCCCAGGAGGTCGAATCTGGTCGATCACTGACCCCTCGTGTTAAAAAATTAAGAGATTTGCAAATTAAGTGGAATCGATTGTATTTTCAAGCTGAATATGTCTTTTTCGATACTGTAATCAAAATACATGTGGGTGTATAACAGTAGCAGACATATTTAACAGCGTTCGGGTAGATTTTCATACCACCACTGATGGAAAAACTTGGTTTCGATCTCTCTTTTGTTATTGAATCTAACATCTGTTGTAATGAGCTGCTTTGTTTCATTGATTCGTTGCAAGTTACATTTTGATTTTCGTTTTCATCGTCGTCTGCCATTTTGAATAGTGTTTACTTCCGATTAATTAGGATAGTCCAGGAAATGGGGTGGATGCTGTTTTTAGATGCTTCACTGTATTCATTTTTACACTCATTATTCAGCATATATTTAGTAAATCAATACATATTAGTTCAAAAACTATCTTTTTTTACATTTTGATATATCTATTTCTTTTTACTCTTATAACAAGGAAAATTCATATCTGTTGTAACCACAGAAATACAAAATGGACTGTTCTATCAAATATCACATGATAATGAATAAATCACGTGACAGGTTTTGCCATAAGCAAAGTTCCGATGGAGCTGAATACAAAAAGTGATAGTTACCCACCCAAAGAACTGCTGCATAGAAAATATCTAATTACAATATATATAAATTCTATTCTTTTTAGTTATCTCTCTTTATATGGTTGACTGCCTCTCCGCCCGTTTTATTAAACCAGAGACATATAAATGAATTATATGTCTCTGATTAAACTTTGTATGTCTTGTGTCCAATCAACTTTGATCAGTGTGAAAGGTGCAAATGTTTTATGTTGAATGAATTTGTATGTTATTTTGCTTGTATATGCCCGTCGTGGGCCCTTGATTAGGTCAATAAAATTATCATTATCATTATAATTTAAATCTTTACCCATCGCATGTAGGTCACGGAAAATTATGAATCAAGAACCTTAATCCACATAAGGCAGCTGGACCAGACATTATTAAACCAATTGTACTTAAGCAAATAACATACTGTACCCACTACAGCACGGGTTCAGGAGAAAGAGATCTTGTGAAACATAACTCCTGGAGTGCATGGACGACATCACAAAGAATCTAGAAAAGGGAAAACAAACAGATATCATAGTACTGATCTTCTCAAAAGCTTTTGACAAGGTATCACACAGTCTGCTCCTACACAAGTTACATCATTATGGCATACGAAAGGAGACAAACAACTGGATAAAGACTTTCTTACAAATAGAACACAAACAGTGGTTGTCGAAGGAAAATCATCTGACAAGGTTAAAGTTGAATCTGGCGTACCTCAAGGGTCAGTCCTTGGCCCAAGCCTCTTTCTCTTTTATATTAATGACCTGCCAAATGGACTACATTCAACAGTAAGATTATTTGCAGACGATACAGTAATATACATGTTGATAACATCTGAGCAAGACTGCATGAAACTCCAAGAAGATCTTCAGAAGCACGTCCCATCGGGATTCTGCTACCATATCAAGTGCTTCGGTGAGACGGTATACGCCAAGGAGCCGGTGATCTACAACATGCAGCAGGAAGGGGAGGACGTGGGGCAGATCTTCGTGGATCGGCTGACGAAAGATATCCGCGAGATCTATCAGCAGGGTGATTTCAAGAAGCCCATGGCGATGACGGAGGAAGATAAGATCGCCTTCGCGGAAGCCACCAAGTGCTCCATCTGCGACCAGGAGCTTGGGGAGGATAAGGTAAGGGACCATTGCCACTTCACGGGCAGATTCAGAGGGGGCCGCGCACAATGAGTGCAATCTGAACTATCAGATGCCGAAATTCATCCCGGTCATCTTCCATAATCTGGCCGGCTACGATGCCCATCTCTTCATTAAGGCGCTGGGGGCTACTGAAGGCAAGGTCGACTGCATCCCCAACACCGAGGGGCGCTACATCTCATTCACCAAGAGCGTGGCGGTCAGCTCGTACAAGGATAAGAAGGGGAAAGAGAAGACGCTCTATCAGCACCTGCGCTTCATCGATAGCTTCAAGTTCATGGGGGCAAGCCTGCAGAAGCTGGTAGAATCCACACCAGCCGATGCCTTCACCAATATGAGGCGGGAATTTGGGGCCAAGGAGATGGATTCGGAGCTCTTCAAGATTGGGCACTTTGAGTCGGAGAATGGGCGAAGCATCACCTTGCGCGAAGTGATCGACCGGGAAAAGCTGAGGCATATCGTGACGCATCCGGAAGACTACGGGCTGGGGAGCAGATATATCAAGGGGGAGAAGGTGGATAAGGATGCTCAGCTGACGCTCTTGAAGGATTACTTGGCCCACACCAATGCCCTGGGTGAGTGCCCGATGAGATATTACCAGCGCCACGACTTCGGGAGGTATTGGACGGGCGAGAGGATCGGCCTCCAGAATATCAGCCGCCGCATCCGGCATACCCTATGCGCAGATCATATGATTGATATCGATATGAAGAATGCGCATCCGACTCTGCTCTCCTGGTATTACCACGAAAAAGGCATCGCGTGCACGGGGCTCGACGCATATATCAGCGACCGGGAAAGGCTAATCGCGGACCTGATGGCCTACGAAGGAATCAGCCGGGACGATGCCAAAACCTATCTGCTCGCCATCATCAATGGGAAGATCGTCAGGCTCAAGCATGACGCATCCGCCTGGCTCCGGGACTACTATGGGGGGATGAGGCAGATCATGGAGAAAGTGATCAAGCTGAATCCTGACCTGCATAAGCTCGCCTGTGAATCCAAGGAGAAGAGGGGGACGGACTACAATATCGAGGGCACGACCGTGAATTACGTGATGTGCTCCCTGGAAAATAAGGCTCTGATGGCGGCCTTCGACTACCTTACCGAGCAGGAGATCGAGGTGGGGGCGCTCGTATTCGACGGGCTGATGATCCATAAGAAGGGGGTTCCGCGCACCAGACTGCCCGAGATTCTCCAGGGCTGCTCTCAGAGGGTGAAGGAAGTCGTCGGGGCGGATATCACCTTCACGGCCAAAGATATGGATGAAGGGTACGATATTCCCGCCGCGGCGATCGGGCAGAAAAGCCATCACTTAGACCTGCTTCTGCGCAAAGGCGTCTACCCCTACGACTATATGGATAGCTTCGAGAGGCTCCAGGAGACCCAACTGCCGCCCAAGGAAGCCTTCTCCAGCACGCTCACCGGTGAGCATATCAGCGAGGAAGATTACGCGCACGCTCAGAGGGTCTGGGAATCCCTTGGATGCAAGACCATGCGCGATTATCACGACCGATTATCTGGAGACGGACGTGGTCTTGCTCACCGACGTCTTCGAGAATTTCCGCGAGATCTGCATGAAGCACTATGAACTCGATCCGGCGCACTACTACACGGCACCAGGGTTGGCTTACGACGCCACGCTCAAGGTCAGCGATATCAAGCTTGAGCTTCTCACCGACCCCGATATGCTGCTCATGGTTGAGAAGGGGATTCCTGGGGGTCTGACCATGGCTTCTCAGAGATATGCTCGGGCGAATAATCCCTACGTGCAAGATTTCGATCCGAGCAAGCCGACCAACTATCTGATGTATCTGGACGCGAATAATCTCTACGGATGGGCGATGAGTCGAGCCCTGCCCACCGGAGATTAAAGTGGATCGATCCCTCGGAAGTCCCAGATCTCAGCACGCTCGGAGATGAGGATGAGCAAGGATTCATCTTGGAGGTGGATCTCGAATATCCCAGGGAGCTCCACGATCACCACAACGACTATCCCCTCGCGCCGGAATCCATGGTGATCAATGGAGTCAGGAAGCTGGTGGCCAACCTCCACGACAAGGAGAAATACGTGGTCCACTACGTGAATCTGAAGAAGTATCTTGCCCGGGATTTGAAGCTGAAGAAGATCCATCGCGCCCTCCGATTCACCCAGAGCCCATGGCTGAGGGGTACGTGGAGAAGAATACGGCTTGCAGGGCGGCAGCATCCACCGCCTTCGAGAAGGACTTCTTCAAGCTCATGGTCAACTCGGTATTCGGGAAGACCATGGAAGATAGAAGATGCTAAACAGACGCAAGAAAAAAGTTAAACATTTGAAAAAAACAATTCAAAATTTCGAAGTCAGTGGAGCATGACTGCGGGGGCATAGACATAAAACGCCACTTAAACTGAGCTGTACTGATGCTAATGTAACTGCATGCCAAATATCCAGTGGCGGATCCAGACTTTCTGCTAAGAGGGGGCCCGACCAATATTTTTTTCAAAAGGGGGGGGGGGAACACAATTTTTTTAAAAACCCCTAGGAATTTTAAATATTTTCCGACCTAAGGGGAGGCCCGGGCCCACCCGCCCCCCTAAATCCGCCACTGATATCAATAGGCTAGCACAGGTGGTTGATGTTAAACAGACCTAAGAAAAAACTTAAACAATTGTGGACGCCGCCGCCGCCGCCGGAATCACCATACCTATGTCTCGCTTTTTTCGACTATCGTCGAAGGCTCGACAATAAACAATGACATAATAGAAGACAATGAGACATGTTTATATTATTATTTACAATATATACAAATGGAAGAGTGTGTTTGTTAAGCCTAGGGAACAGAGTGGAATTAATGGTTCTTATAAATGAACATAATCTTATCGTATAAGACATCAGATTTTTAAATCTAAGAGTATTTGGATTATACGAAAATTTCCTGTCAATGCAGTTTTTTTGTTGCTACCATTTTTTTACATTTAAATATATAATGGAACTCGTATGCAAGATCATTCAAATCACACAAACTCAAGTTGTACATTATTCGATTTGCCAGTTTATGATTAAGCATTCTAAATCTACACAAAGTATACATATCTTTAGTTTCTTAAATATCAAAATTTGATATTTTACATAGCCAAGATGCATGCGAAATTATTTCGTGACATTTATCAAGGCTGTCATTCGGTTACGCCGATAAAAATGATCGTGAGGGTTAAGTCTTGAGACCGGATCATGAGTGATTAGGTGACACCATCGTGAGGGATTAAATTGAGATCTTGATATATTGAAAAACGACAAAACTTACTGGGAAAAAGAAATGTGTCTGTCAAAATGATTATTATCAGACTATCTTTTAGAACCAAAAAATATTTAAAAGGTACAACATGTTGGTCAGAATTACAAAAGGCAACGTTGAACCCTACTGACTTTTTGAAGATTCGTAACTCATTTTTTTGCTCTTTTTGGAAAAATGCTTTTGTTCAGTGATCAAGTTTCTGCTACAAGGTATATTCTCTATATAATACTTACCAATGATGAGTTTTATTTTGGAACAAGGTAAACGATATATACGCAAAATATGATTTTGTGCATTTTCATTCAAAAATGACCGTGAGGGATGAGGTGACGAAATTTATGATCGTGAAGGATTAAGCTTAACCATTATTGTAAGAAGAAATGTTATTTTTATTTTATTTTTTTTTCTTGTTCATATATTCAGCATTATTACGATGATACTTAGCAAAATGCACCTTAGACAATAGTAAGATGCTGATTTTAAGTATTTTCAAAAGTGCATTAGTGTTTATTATTGCATTATTCTTGTTATCACGGGAAGCATATGAATATGTATACAGCTCATTAAAATTATTGCAGTTGGAGTTATGTGTTATGGTTTCATGTTCATTTACTCCATATCCTTTCGTAAAATATGTATATTCACTATTGAATCAAATTGTCGAAATCATTAATTAATGTCATTTTCATGCATGCTCTCAAAAAGATTTAACCAATTTATTCAAATTAAATGTAAATGCGATTGACCTAGAATACTAGAAAAGCTCTAAAGGGGGCCCACAAATATACTTTTAACTGAAAAAAAAAATGTCTGGCGAAAGGTGACAGCGATTGTTAAAACACTGTTCCAGTTGGTTTTATGGTTGTTGACAACCCCGCATTCATGGATGATGATAATGGTGAATGAAAGGATATTTAATAAATGCACACGAGACAAAGTCTCTACAAAAACATGGTAAAAACAAGCAAAGGAACAACGCTTATATTGTTGTCCTTCATCTTGAAGTCACCATGAGGCCTTCAACAGTGAGCTTTGTTCATACCACATAGTAAGTTCAAGACGACCCCTAGCACCGGTTTGAGCGGAATTCTTTGCTGATTGTCGAAAACGCTACATCCGTGTCTTTTTTGGTCATGGATGCGGGATTGTCAACAAACAACAAACATAAATTAAACTGGCAAAGCGCTCTTACAATCACTTTCATCCGTTGCCCGACAAAAGCACTAGTGTCTTAAGCTGTTGGTGGACGATTACAACATAAAAACAAACACAGGGCACTCATCAAGTCGATTGTAAGAATACTTGGCAGTATAAAATAGTGAGATGTGAGCACTTTAACAGGTGGTCAGAATTACATTTCCAAATTACAAAAAATAAATACAAACATTTGAAAGTATGATAGTATGATAGATATGAGAAATTCTCTCACGCACAAGTACACCATAACTGAAATAGAGAGCATACAACTCTCGCACGGGGGATCTTTTTATGGACTCCACACTGAAGGAGAGACAAACTCCGGTTGTAAATGGTGAATGAAAGGATATGGAGTAAATGCACATCAGACAAAGTCACTACGAATACATGTTAAAACAAGCAAAGGAACAACGCTTATATTGTTGTCCTTCATCTTGAAGTCACCACTAGGCTTTCAACAAACAGCTTTGCTCATGCCTCATTGTAAGTTCACTTGAAGACGGCCCCTAGCATCGGTTCAATGATAAGCGTGGATGTAGCGAGCAATGAATTCCGCTCAAACTGGTGCTCTTGAACTTACTATAACATGTATAAGGTATGAGCAAAGCTCATTGTTGAAGGCTTTGTGGTTACTTCAAGATGAAGAACAACAATAAAAGCTTTGTTCCATTGCTTTGTTTACCATCTATTTGTAGAGACTTTGTCTCATGTACATTTACTCCATATTCCTTCATTTCTTATATTAGGTCGCAATTTTATTTTTTGGAAGTACACCAACCTTCCTTGGTGAGAAAGTAACACATAAAATCAACATTTTGATATTGAAATAGGGATGGCCATGAAAATGATAAACACAAGCACGTGCGCACAAAAACAACCCTGTGTCATCCCCATTTTTAGTCAAACTTTAAGGTTATGCTAGGTAATTCTTGATAAACTACATTTCTTCATATGAGGAGACACTGTGCATAAATGTTAGAGAGAAATCACTCACATCAATAGGATGAAGAATTAAAAATGGACATATACAAAGTTACAATTTACCATTTATTGTAATTTTCGTGTTCATTCAATTGCGTTCTGTGCTTTGCCTAGACTAGACAGTGCATCTTCTGTCATTTGTAATTATCTGGTGAAAAATAATTTGAAATATAAACACAAAAAGATAGATAATTCCAATTTCAATTTTATGGTCGACATCATGAACTTGTTGATCACTATGGGATATCCTTGTTACATATGTGCACATACCTAGTCCATTGACAGTTTGATTTGTTACTTCTACATTTACCGAATTTGACTTCTATAAGGGACCGACCATTTAACCTGAAGGGGGGGGGGGTTATGGTTTTTCTGCACGTGTATCAACAAAATATTTTTTTTTTCAAAATTAACATTATTTTTTGGGGCAGAAAGCCTCCATCAGAAAATTTTTTTCATCATTTTGGCAGCCAAAATATTTTTTTCACATAAAATCAGATCCAAAATATTTTTTTTAGAAAAAAACCATAACCCCCCCTTCAAGTTAAATGGTCGGCCCCTAACGGAAGTGACTGGGATGTTCAAAATATAAGAAACAGGAGATGCTTACTCTACCGATGCACCTGGCTTCGGTATCATGAACTGTCTAATGCTTAGTGTTCATGTTTCAATTTTTTGTAATTAAAAGTAGAATTTTATCGTGATTTTGGGATTATGTTAATCTTAGAACGGCTTAAATTTGAAGCTGTTGTCTTGGACAGCAGTCCTAAATTTTATTATCCTGAGGCCTGGTCTCAACCTTAGTTTTTGTTCGGGTACGCGTTTATATTTGTGTCTTCATTTTTCACTTGTAGTTTTTAAAAGTAGTATTTATTTTGCTAGATATTTGGACAAATTTCTTGGATTGACGGTCCGTTTGCTCACTTACAAAAATGTACTTCATAGAAGTTACTTGAAAATTCTCTGGTAATGCATACTAAGAACATGTCCCCATAGTGAGGCATTAGTTGAGGTACTCAAACTAATTTGAAAGCCACAGAACCGTCTAAGGAACGAGCCATACAAAGGGAAATACTCCATAGCTTCGACATTTACCAAATTTTAATTATGGTAGATTTCCTATTTTATAATCGAGACAATGCAAAGTACTGTCCACTGGACCCATGAAACTCTCGGGGAAAAGAATGCAACCATCAATCATAATGGAGGCATCGGCATTGTGATAGTAATAGATTCCCGATTAAGTATCCAGGATGGCCATTTCGAAATTAATTCCTCGTCTGAAGAGCAGCTTCAGAGGTCATACATATTAGATAGGACCGAGCTATTTTGGCGATTGACAGATGCATCTACGTGAATAGATGAAGTCACATGTTGTATTGCGATCTGCAATAATTAATGTGCAGATAAAATTGTAAACCATGGTGACATATAAATTTGTCAAAGGTTTGTTTAATACTATCCCGGAGCACCATTTCATACTTGCCGTTTTTAGATTTCGTTCGTTCGTGTTTTTGGTTTTATTTCTTTTTAGTAATTAGTCCTTTTTGCTTGCCTATTTTGTTACATTTAGTTTGTCATATATACTTATCATATATATTTGTTGTGGGATAATTTTAATTTATAGTTTAAACGTTCTAAAACATTTTCCCTTACTTGAATATCCGTTTTAGTTTCTGGTGTCTTTTACGCTTTTTATACCAATATAAGGTGCTTCTTCGAACGTAATTATCATTTCCAGACAGAGTTTCGAAATTAATCATATATTTATAAACTCACATCCAGAAACTTTTGTATAAACTTATACTCCCTCACGATCATCCTTCACGATCATAAAAAGGTGTAACGTAATCCCTCACGATCTAAAATTGCACTTTTTTAAGGAATAATCTTTTTTTGCTTGTATTTTGGAAATATACTTTAGGATACAATTTTACACACAACATTGTAGTTATGATTACTGTATGAACATACAAATAAATATCAACCATGCAAATCCTTATAATCTTGCAGAAATATGCCTTTGTTTACATTTTGTAGTCCTTGAAAATGTTGATGACGATGACGCCTTTTGTAAATGTGTGAAAACGGAAGACTTTTTAACTTTTACTTCGATACACTTCTATTAACTAAGTTAAATCATTTTGACAGACATAAATGTTTTACGGAATAACTGCCCTAATAGTAAATATTTTGAAATGAAAAGTGACCTTGTAAGATTTCTCTAGAAAACAACCCCACACGATGGTGTCACCAAATCCTTCACGATCTCTTCTCAAGGCTTAACCGCCTTTAAAATCCCTCACGATCATTATTATCGGCGTAACCGAATGACAGCTTTGTTTATACGCAAAGTGCTCAACCAAACATAGTGTCCTTCTTGTTTATAATAATAATAATAATGATAATATTTGTTGTTATAAAACCCCAAAATAAATCGAGTTGTTATTTATATAGAAAATCTGGGATTGAAAACATTCACATTTCTAACAATTTCGGTGTCGTGGCAGATTGACATGTAAATCGTCGTATTTTTTAGCATCATAGGACATATTTAGTACACTTTACAGCTACATTTTTCTACCGATTTTTATACAAAATCAGGGACTATTTAGTCCCTGAAAATACATCATTTTATAGGAAAAAGATTGCTTCAAACTGGGACTAATATAACAGGGATTTGAAACTATTTAAAAACGTACCAGTTTCATCGAATAAAAAGCCGCGTGTCCCGGCTACGATTTTCGGCTGTAACTTTTGATTTACTCAACATAAAATTATTCCGAAAATTTTGCCGAAAAGCTGATTTATCGCATATTTACAACATTTAATTTTCATTCACACAACAATGAAATCATAATTAAAAATGGGTAATAAATGCATGAGGGGTTGTTTTCTTTTGTAAAGAGGTCGTAAAATTATCGAGAAACCGTCCTATAAACAAATGACAGTAATCGATGATTAACGAGCGAATCAAGAAAATTGGCTAACTTTACCAGAATAAAACTCTTTGTATTAGCTTTATAGCCATATATAATTTATGCAGGAAAAATGTTTTACAGTACTGATAAATTTTGACTGATGTGACCACGCTCATGCCGCGTGAATTTTAGAAATAAATTTTGGAGTTCAAAACACTAAACTTTTCCCTGTGTATTTTAAAACTAAATTTTCAACTAAATTCAAAGAAAAATACATAATGATTCACATCGAAGTTTCATCTTTCCATCATATAAATTTTGCAGCATTAAATTTTTCTGGGAAAATAGAAAGTGTACTAAAAAAACGTCATGAAGTGTAAAAATTCGCGGTATATGTCTAAAAAAAAGCAAAATTATCCAAGTTTTAGAGCAAAATTAGTGTGCTTTGGAATATTTTACAAAACTTATACTTTGATTTAAAGCAATCTTTTTTCTGTAAAATAATGTATTTTGTATTAAAATTGCTAGAAAAATGTAGATGTAAAGTTTACGTACTAAAAATGTCCTATTTTCAACAGAGAAATGCTCAAAAATACAACTCTTTTATTACTCATTTTCAATTAGGATTTCATTGTTGTGTGAATGTTCCAGACCACTATGCTATGCGTATTTGGACCGTACGCGTACGATCCGGACCGAATACTCATAAGTCCGACCGTACGCGTATGCCTATACTCATACGGTCTGGATCGAGTCAGACCATTTCGGTATGCTGACCGTTTGGGTATCTGAAGAAATTCCTAAGAAGTGAATATTTCTTAAATTATATACGTAAAACATGTAAAATAGGCATATAATGAAAAGTCCAAATATATTTAAACAGATGAACAACATCGATTGCGGATCCGGATGGGTACGTCCTATCCAGCTATAAGTGGTGCATGGTCAGGAGAACCTTTTATTTACTACTTAACTGTATTTCATTCATTCCGTTTATTTTGAATTAAATCTAAAGAGACTGAACCAATGTCATGACAATATTTTTTTGCATGATAAGGTTTTTTAACCAAAATGTGCCATTAAAATATTTGGTTGCAGGAAGAAAATGATAACTGTAACCTCTTTTACAGGTCCACATTTTTCTTCGTTCGTGCCGAACTGCTGAGAATTTATTATGACGAACTTCTTTTCTTTTGTATACTGCCGAAAATTGACAGATAATACTTCGTATTTTCTCCACTAGCTTTTTCATTTGTATCAACTAATTCGACGATTTCGTCAGTAAATTTTAGTTTGTCTTATTAGGACATTTTCAGAACAGAAATTATGTGAAAAATGTTCATCAGTAAATATAGAAGATAAGTATCATTTCTCTTTTAATTGTAATAAATACAATAATCCCAGAGAAAGTTTAGATAAATGAATCTGAACCAAATTTCGCCTCTATGTCTACTTTTAACCAATTAAATTAGTACTTTATCCTGCAGATGAACTTTTGACCTATGTATGTGACTTTATCAAGCAATCATTAGAGTTGCGAAGTTGTGGTCCATGTTGGTCACAGTTCCTTCCCCAAAAAATAACTTCTGTAACTTTTGTTTCCTATTTGTGCGTTAATTCACAGTGACTTTTTTTGTATTTGCTTGACCCCTACGGGTGTAATTTTTGCAAATAAAGATGTAGTAGAGTTGGCTATGGAGTTATCTTTCTTTAAATTCTGTGTTTTTGAAATTGACCAATAATTATTATATTTTTGATAAAATCATTTTAATTTTCATACTTTATCTATTTAAAAAGTATTTAGTTTCATTAAATAGAATAATTCATAAATATAATGGTCGTTGAATTCATAATTTTGTTAATTTAAATTTCTATTTATAGTTTTTACAGGGAAATATTTATTGTTGATATGTTTAATGTTGATACAAGTTTGTATTGTTTTAGGGCTATCTCATAGCCCAAATTAGGAGGTCCTCGACTTCCAAAAACGGCCCCTTTGCAAAGTATATCATATCTATCATTATAATAATTGTGATGTTTGGACCTTTGGATATATATTTAATAAAAATTACACTTTTCAATCTTA
Organism: Modiolus philippinarum; assembly: GCA_002080025.1. NCBI lineage: Eukaryota > Metazoa > Mollusca > Bivalvia > Mytilida > Modiolidae > Modiolus > Modiolus philippinarum. The sequence continues at coordinate 16,963 of MJUU01005722.1, forward strand.
TTCATTTCAAGTCAACAAATGGTTTAGTGAAATACCACATTCGAATCACGTAGCAGACGACCTTGGCAAAGCCACACTTGGTGTCCGTCTGTCAGTCTGTCTAATTGTCATCACTGGCGTACGTCGTCTCCTGCTACATTTTGGTCCCGCGAGGCGGATGTGGTATTATTGCTACACCATTTTTATTCTAAAATATCAACAAAATTTGGAAAAAGTATTAGAAATATTATCAGATACTAGAAGATATGAATATAATACTTTCAATTTTTTGAGCTTCTCTTGTTTAATTAAATTTCAATCATGATCAGATTTGAGGAAAAGCCAACTCTTTTTGATGGTGTATCTTGTGATCTAGAGGACTACTTGATTCAATTTGATGTTATTGCTGAATGGAATAACTGGTCAGATTCAGATAAAGCTAGCCAACTTGTCATTAATTTACGTGGTGAAGCTCAGTCAGTTCTCAAATATTTGAAAAAGGAACAGTTATCTGATTTCTCTAGCTTAAAGGAACTGTTGTTTTTGTATTTCAAACCAAAAGAGAGGTGTGTTTATTATAAGTCTAAGTTGCAAAACTGTAAGCAGGATGAAAAGGAAACAGTTGTAGATTTTTATCTTAGATTTTCTGAGTTGGGTCAAAAGGCTTATTCAGACACTTTTCATTTACTGCCAGAATATTTTGTAGATTTGTTCTTGTCTGGTCTAAATAATTTGGACATTAGAAGGCATGTTTATTTGAAAAGTCCAAATTCATTGGAGGAAGGTTTATCATTTGCAATTGAGTTTGAGTCTATTGAATTTTGTGAGAAGGAACAACTCGATTCATTTTCAAACAGTGAAGCTGACTTTACATACCTGTTTAAGTCTCTCGATTTATTAGTGAAGACACTGAAAGATTTCAGTTGTAAACGTAAACCTAGGTTTAGAAAGAGGTGTTTTAATTGTTCAAAGATTGGTCATGTAAGGGCAAAGTGTCCTAAAAGGGTCAATAAGGCACAAAAATCTGGTATTTTTAATAAAAGTCACAGTGCTCATAGTGCTGATAGTAGTCCTTCATGTTGTAGAGAGGCTTCAGTGGAACATACGAAAAGTAAACAGATTGACACTGGGTGGAAGTAATACTTATGTGTTCTGGTCTTCTTCTGGTTTTTATTACATGCAGTCAATTATCTTCATTTGAAGTAAATATTCAGTTCTCACTTTGAGTTCAGCTTGTATGACGTATTTGCTTTGCTATATGCTAATGTGGAGATTGTTGTAAAGTTTTTATTTGTGGTGGTTTATTCTGAGTTTTAACTCAATATTTTTGGACTTGTTGCCTATCAGTTAGTGAAATGGTGACTGTGGACCAAAGTGTGATATGGAAATGTCATGGCAGAAACCAGTGGTGTGATGACCTGTTCAACAGATGGCACAGATGCAAGGGCAAAGTAAAGTAGGTCTACCTTGTAGACCATATACTCAGTCAA
>MJUU01005722.1:43848-55107 GCA_002080025.1 Modiolus philippinarum
GTTGAATTTGCTTCAGTGGTTTCAGAGGAGTAGATGAAAATGTGATTTTCCCATAGGGTCCTATGTTAAACCATGTTCCGTGCTGGCGGCCATGTTTTTCGTCAGATCAGAACGAAATGAGTCATCTTTGTTAAAGACCTTAAGTACATCATTCCTGTAAAGTTTGATTCAATTTGCTTCAGCCTTTTCAGAGCAAAAGATGAAAATGTGATTTTTCCCATAGGGTCCAACGTTAAACCTAAGTTCCGCGCTGGCGGCCATGTTTTTTATCGAATCAGAACGAAATGAGCAATCTTTGTAAAGGACCTTCCATACATCATTCCTGTAAAGTTTGGTTGAATTTGCTTCAGTGGTTTCAGAGGAGAAGATGAATATGTGAAAAGTTTAACGGACGGACGGACGGACGGACGACGGACGACGGACGCCAAGTGATGGCAATAGCTCACACTGACCCTTCGGGTCAGGTGAGCTAATAAAAACCTGAAATTTTTTTTACATCCTGTAAAAGTATAAACATTTCTTAATTGGGATCAAAAGAAAGTATCGATTTATTTCAAATAACAAATTTGTACTAGTTAATTGTAATTGACAATTTTATAAGCCTAATCAGTGACTATGATTTCTTCCCAACCAAGATCCATTTTTCAAGCCTGGTGGAAGCTCCTATAAAATAAGATACTAAAAAATTCAACAATGACAATGCACTGGAACACAACACTTCAAAATTATTATAAATTTGTTACTTTGGTGCCTTTGAGCATTATGTTTACCAAAGTAGACTCAAGAAACTATCCACCCCTCCACAACATTGAAAAATAAAGGGATACTCAAAGTGCAGCATGATACGACTGCAGAAAATTTAACAAGGTATATAAAGACAGAATTTTACTGTTGAATTATTTACAAAGTTAAATGAAACCTATTTATCCACACCCCAAGGAAAATAAATAGCAAACTTAAATTAAAAAAAAAAAATTAATTAAACAAATCTGTCCAAATGAGACTCTCACCTTTAACTTGGAAAGGACCTGTCACAATTACTTCAAGGTATTCAGAAATGTATGCATGTCTAAAGGTATTTATAATGATGTATTTGATTCCACTATCAATCCACACATCCAACGCTAAAATCCCCAGAAAGCTTCCAACAAAAGCACAGCTCAATATGTTTAACTGAAAAATAAATAAAAAAATATCTATTTTGATTGAACCACGAACCAAAGTGAATTGTATAGTCTGATTTGAGTTGAACGGTTATGTACATAGATTGTAATTGTATTATATTTTTGTTTCATTAGTTACAATTTGAGCCAAATGGGTATTCTGTAAAAAAATTCGGTATCTGGTTTACAGCGGTGCAGCAATGGTTATTGGCCCTTCTACATATATTATATTTCAGGTCTAAATTAAAAATATGTTTGTTTGCTGTTCAAACAGCCCAAAGGCTATTTGATATGGAGAAGATAACAGGAAACACTTACAATGGCCAAAAATAGTAATGGTGCATTACATGATACTTCACCACGTTTAACAAAATTTGTAGGTTAAAAGGGGCATAACTCCAGAACTTTGTGTACTGCTGAACCCAAAGGTACACTTGGCATGTGTTTTATGGTAAAGAACTTACATCCAAAGTTTGAAGACCTTGTGTAATTTCGTTCACAAGTTATCAGTCGGAAACCCTAAAATTCGCAAAATTTCAAAGTTTCAAGGGGCATAACTCCAGAATCCCCCAAAATCAAAGTTGACCCAAGTTTTGGGATAAACAATTGACATACCAAGTTTGAAGACCTTGTGTTATTTTGTTCACAAGTTATCCGCCGGAAACCCTAAAATTCACAAAAAATCAAAGTTTCAAGGGGCATAACTCTAGAACCCCTTGAACCTCTGAACCCAAAATCAAACTTGACCTGAGTTTTGTGGTAAACAACTTGCATACCAAGTCTGAAGACCTTGAGTTATTTCCTTCACAAGTTATCAGTAGGACGGACGGACAGACGGACGGACGGACGACTGAGGGTATCACACAATATCTTGCCACTTTGTGTGGCGGGGTATAAAAATTACAATCACATGCCACAATCTTAAAGGGAACTGCACAAGAAAAACATTAAAAAGATAAAAAAACATACGTAGACAAGGATAGGAGATCAGGATAGCTGGACTTGGTACCAGCACTAGCAAGAGCTAGCCGTACAGTCACACGGGTTTATGGGTACCCTAACCCTTTCTCTATTCTATTTCATACTGAAAGTTCACACTGTGAGTGCCTTGGGTGTTTTTTATTTCTGTGCTTTGTAGCTGTCTAACATCATTGTTTCCTGTTCTGGTTTTGGCCATGTCTTTAAACTTCGATTTTTGTAAATACCACTACCATGTTTCTTCAGGTATTCTACTGCCGTTGTTCCCTATACAGTATAATAAACATACAAATAAAACTAAATACAGGAACACTACAAACTCCATGACCACACTCTTGAAAAGGAAAGAATAAGACAAAACGTAATTTAGAAAGATGGGTCAAGTAGTGGTCGTCGCTAAAATGCTGACTAGCTCAAGGAGCCTTGTCTGCTGGTAAAACACCCACACACCGGAAGAAAAATAAAATTCAAAACTTCCCAAAAAACCTGCAAAATCTTCAGGTCATTGATTCCAAAGCCAATTTAACAGAATCATGAAGAATATTCTGTCAATATCCCCAAGCTTCAAATCTTAAACTTTTCCAAAATTTGCTTTGGAGTACGTTATAATAATGAAATTATCATTAAAATCATCATTAAAATCAAACCCACTCATTACAGGTGTAGGAGGACTCAGAGATATAATATGACTCCAACCATTTTAATCCCTGTTTGATGACTATTCAAGATCCTATATCATATCCCTTCAAAATAATGATGGTTATAGCAAACGGAAAGTAAGTCAGGGCATTGTATTGCATACTAATTTATACTGTTGACTCTGGTAATCTCAAAATTATAAGTGAAGGGACCAAAAGGCTCAACCAAAGTTCAACTTAACAAAATCAACGCAGTGTGAGCAGCAAAAAAGGAAGATAACCAAAGTTTAGTATGACTACAATAAGTACCATGAGATCCAATTATAGATTCATTGTGTCCTGCTTGTTGTAATCTACTATTGTTACTGCAGGTTGTACTTCGATGAATTCTGGTTTGTTTGTTTCTCTGTTGTTAGAACAATGTTGAATATAATAGTTTTTTGTGGCACTTATTATTTTTTTCAAATGACAACGAAAATTTACACGTTCAATTATGAAATGACAAAAATTTGGCTTGGATCATTGCTATTAATTCACAAGTGTATATGTTTGTTTTATACTTTGAATCAAAGTTAGATTGATCATAATGAAATTAATAAAACATCATCAAGAATATAATAATTGCATTGTTATTTTAACAACTTAAAAAAAAATCAGAAAACGCACCAAAGGTGCGGAAGCCGAGTTGCGACATTTGTTATTTTCATGATTACATCATCGGGTAGGCAAAAAGTTGCATATCAGCATATAAATTCTTTTATTTCAATCAGAGATTTATAATGGAACTTTTGAGGAAGTTTGACTTTGTCCTAACTTGAACAAAAGTCAAAACATTCCAAGTTCCTTTCAAAAAAAACTTTGGGCAGGGTTTCTCCCTTAAAATCTAGTTTTTTATTTTATTATTGCTGAAATTGAAAGTGTGTATTAGAATACCTTTTTTTCTAATAATTTCAGTTTTCTAGTTTGGTATACATGGCAACCAAAATCTTCACTATCCATTGCAACTTATTTCAGACCACCTCTCAAAAAAATTTGGGCAGGGGTTCTCCTTATAATCCAGGTTACATACATATTGCTGAAATCAAGACATTCCAAGCCCCCCCCCCCCTTTCAAAAAAAAATGGCAGAGGTTCCCCTTATAATCTAGTTTATACATAATTCAGAAATTGTGAAGCATAATTTTTTTTGGAAAGATTCAGTGTTCTGGTTTGGTTTCCATGGCAACTAAAAGCTCCACTATCCATTACAACCCATTTCAGACCACAATCCAAAAAAAATTGTGGCAGGGGTTCCCCTTATAATCCAGGTTATACATATTGCTGAAATCAGTTCTAAAACCATCCAAGTCCCCCTTTCAAAATAAAGATTTGGCAGGGGTTCCCCTTATAATCTAGTTTATACAAATATCTAAAATTGCGAAGAAAAATATGTAGCAGAATACTGTTTTTTCTAAGATTCAATCTTCTGGTTTGGTTTCCATGGCAAATGAAAGCTCCACTATCCATTAAAACTCATTTCAGACCAACATTCAAAAAAAATTTGGGCAGGGGTTCCCCTTATAATCCAGGTAATATGTATTGCTGAAATCAAAACATTCCAAGTCCACCTTTTATAAAAAAAATTGGCAGGGGTTCCCCTTATAATTTAATTTATATTGTGACGGAAAATATGTTGCAGAACACTTTTTTTTCAAAGATTCAGTGTTCTGGTTTGGTTTCCATTGCAACTGAAAGCTCCACTATCCATTACAACCCATTTCAGACCACCATTCAAAAAAAAATATTGAGCAGGGGTTCCCCTTATACTTCAGGTAATATGTATTGCTGAAATCAATAATTTACAAAAATCAGAATACACAAATGTATTTTTTTTTCATCTAAGAGTTTATTTTTACTGGACATTGCAAAAAACTTTTAGTAATATTGAGCACTTCTTCATATTAAATTAATTACCTCCCTTAGTTTTATTACCTCCCTTTTTTTAATTCTGACTTTTCATTCTATCTAATTATTAAGTTGTTGACACCCCAATAAAAGTGTGTTGGTGAACATAATTAGAACTATAAAATGAATTTATATGTTCTAGCAATATAAAAACTACTTTTGTATGAACAATAAATTTTTTTAGCTATTTTTGTTATCAAATAATACAGAACATGTGATTTTAGGCTTTATTGAAATGTTTAATTTTTGTTACATTTTTAGAAGTTGTGACCTTGACCTTTGTTGCACAGACCTCAAAATCGATAGGGTTCCTCCTCTAATCATAACTCATGTCTATGCCAAGTTTCACTTGGATGTGTAATGTGGTTCTGGAGATATTGTGTGGAAACGAATAAGTCAAATTTTTGTTCTATTTTTAGAATTTGTGACCTTGACCTTTGTCGCACAAACCTCAAAATCAATAGGGATCTTCCTCTAATCATAACTCATGTCTGTGCCAAGTTTCATTTAGATATGACATGTGGTTCTAAAGATATCATGCGGAAACCAAAAGTTGACGCCCGGACGCCCGGATGCCCAGACACCATTCATCAAATTATAAGCCGAGTTCGACTTCGTCGCAACTCGGCTAACAAGATCCGCCAAGAGTGGACAACAGAAATTATTTTAAACAAACCACAGAGAAGAACTATTATTAAGTTCCAATGGTCCTTTGAACATTGATAGGAGAAATCTAACTGAATCAATAAACATTTTATATTTCTATCAAATATAGAATTACTGGTAAATAGTCATCGGAATGTGAAAAAGAAAGGAAATGGGGTAAATGTCAAGGAGAGTGTATAAATTAATGGTAACACAGAGCATCCAACAGGTAAAATGATTTTACACTTGACCTGTCCTAATTAGTTCCAGATAACCAATGAATTCTGCATTGAAATTCATTTTAGGAACTCAATTCCTACTTTGAGAAAACCAAAATTTTAACTCGTCCAGTTTTGACTATGACAAAATTTCAATTCAACCAGAATTTATAGTAATCTAAGTTCAAACAACGATAATTGGCAGTTCTTTATTTTGAAGGAAATCATATATATCATAAGACTTCAAGATGAAGAACAACAATCAAAACGTTTCATTTCTTTTTTTTACCATATATTCATAGAGACTTTGTCTCATGTGCATTTACACCATATCCTTTCATCCACCATTCTCATTATGGTTCCTTTTTCTGAGTAAGGTTAAGAAAAGGCACATAATAATAACATTTTTTTTCTACAAAGTTCCTTACCACTTTAGTCCAATACAAGATAAATACTGGCAAAATTAAAACAGCTATACAAAATGTCATCCCATAATTATATCTAGCTGTCCAGTAATGTAGGTTTCCTACAAAATATACATTGTCGAATTTATAAAAATTTTTAAATATCAAGAAATTTGAGATTTTGAGCTTTCCATTGGTATATAGATGTCCATATAAAATTCATACAATGTCAAGAAGGGAGTACCATATTTTGACCCAATAAGCGCCCAGGGCGCTTAGAAAATTAAAAAACGGGGGCGCTTAATTGAATCAGCAAAACCGGAATTTATGCATGTCCGCTACTGTCATTGTTTTTAAGTTCTATAATGCATCTACAACTTCTGTTTGTTAAAATCGTGGTGAAACGAGACAGTAATACATGTTATAGTAATCAATAATATAGGGTTATAGAATGGGATTTTTCATATTGGTCCTGTATTATGTCCAAGGAAGGTCGTATTGGGCCGAGGACAGCGGTATTGGGCCGAGGCAATGCCGAGGCCCAATACGGCTGTCCCAGGCCCAATACCACTGTCCGAGGACATAATACAGGACCAATGTGAAAAATAACATTCTATGACGCCTTTATTAAATAGTTATGTAAAACTATGCTATCAATTCAGTGGCAACAATATGGGCGAAGCACTTGTCAGTCAATTTTCATGTTTACTTTTCCTTTATCCTCAAGTTTATTTTCATGTATTTCTGCTATTGGGAACAGTCTCCAACATTTGTGATATGACTTGTGATATGACGGCATGGATAAACATTGAGATGTCCGTCAGCCACGCAAATGACTCAAGTTCAATTCAGCAAGTGGTGGTTACCTGAAAAAAGCTTTACTTTTCTGATCTTCGTAGCATTTTTTGTTGAAATCTGATTGTTGACATATTTGAATACTTTGATGTTTCATATTTATCATCACTGAACTATCAAAGTATTTTTCAGAATATCAACAAACCAGCGCTGTCATTGATGTCCTTGAACTTCTGCAAATTGAATGTAGAAATACGGGATCGGATCCCGGAAATGAAATTGAATTTCCGTTTTAAAATAAATCGTAATAAAAAATGTACGATTGGTTTACATTGTAACAGTCTATCAGATTATTCACATGGAATTATGTTCTGTTTGTGATATTGTCGCCATTTTGTTGAAGATTTAATGAATCGGAAGTCCGTATCGGGCCTGGCCGTATTGGCCCAGTAAACCCGTATTGGGCCAGTAAATCCATATTGAGCCAGTAAATCCGTATTGGGCCTGTTTGGTCGTATTTGTCCAGTCAACCTATCTATATTTGCTCTAATCATTTTTGTATTGCATAGACAATTTTAATCATATTTTACATAACTATTTAAAAAAGTGAATTAGGCATAACTAAATAGATATCGTTACTCAGAAGTCATGGGAGGTATGTAAATATTCGGTTTCTTAAAATTACAGCAATAATATACCTGCTCAAAACTTGTAAATCAGAAAATGAACGCAAGTAAATTTTTGGAGTTTTGAGGGGGCGCTTGTGCATTTTGACTTTGAAATATGGCAAGGGGGCGCTTATTGGAGAAGGGGCGCTAATAAGGTCGAATTCGGTAATTTTTATTGGCTTGTTCTTTATGACCTCACACAAAATAACTGTATTCTGCATCCTGAGAATTCGCTTTCTAAAGTTAGCTGCAGGAAAACTTCTGCTTTCCAAACTTGACCTGTATCTTAACACGTTTTTGGTAATTTTCTGACCATCATTTAACCTTTTGAAACTCTTTGTAAAATTCCAGTGAAGCTTCATTTGAAAATTTGATTTTGATCAGATTGCAGAAACTGAGACAAGTTACCGTCCGGAGACCAAAAAGTTAAAGTCTATTCTAGCAACTGCAACCTAAACTTTGGGGGCACCAACCTTCAAATCAAAAGGGGTTCTGTCATGTGTAATAATAATCATTAATCTGATGAAAGATTCTTAAGTTATCATGCAGAAACCAAAATTTTCTAAAGTTTTAAAATATCTTAAGCAACTGCAACCTTGACCTTCAGGGTACTACCCATAAAACAGATAAGGTTCTGTCTATTTCAGATTATTTTTAGTAACTGTGACCTTGACTTTAAGGTTACCAACCCTGAAATTAATACGGTTCTGATTTGTGTGATGAGTAAGCACCCAATCAAGTCTGGTTTTAATCTTATTAAGGATATTCAAATTATCATACAGAAACTAAAATTTTCTTGAAATTTCAGGCTATTTAAATGACTACAACCTTGACCTTGGGGGTTCCAACCTTTAAATCAGTAGTGTTCAGTCTTTTGTGATAAGTAAGTTGATTGAAGTCATTATCTGGAAACCCAAATTTTCTTGAAATTATAGTCTATTTTTAGCAACTATGACCTTGATCTTCGGAAACTAACCTCAAAATCAATAGGCTTCTGTCTTGTGTGATTAATTAGTATGAGACCAAGTTTTGTTTTGATCCAATGGAGGATACCCAAGTTAAAGTCCAGAAACCGAAAGTTTGATGAAATTTTAGTCTATTTTTAGCAACTGTGACCTTGACCTTGGAAGTCCAAACCTCTAAATTGATACAGTTCTGACTTGATTGAGAAGTAAGCATACGACCATGTTTTGTTTGATCCGATGATGCAGGATACTCAAGATATACAGTGGCAGATTTATAAGGGCCCAAATATTTTAAGCATTTGCTACTGCCTGAATACAAAAAAATATTGGCAAAAAGTATTGTAGACCAGGCCTACTTTGTCAGTCAGTGCATCCATGTTATGGTAGGTTGACACTGCTGATCAAAGCAACTCAACCAAACTTGATCTATGAATTTTCATGAATATTTATTGATCGGAACGCTGATCTTGAATGTTCATGATCAGTCTACTAACCCAATCAGGGTGATCTTACTAACTCTGCTGAACTCGAGCTGTGTTCCCGAATATTTTTGACATTTCAAAAAATATGGTGTAGAGGTCATGTGCATTGTATGTCGAGAACAGGTCGGCAATCAATCGGGGTATGATCGAGGTAGTCGTGAAGAGGTCGAAAAGGGATCGATCTTGATCAAGTTTCAAGATTTTAGCTGATCATGCCGCTTTCTACCCGTCTTGAACTCATTCACTTCTCAATTTATGCAGAGTCGCTTCCAGATTAGTACTCGATCATGACTCACTATACAAGATCTTCCCGACAATAACCCCATATTTTCCCGACCTGTATACGACTTTTACTCGAACCACTCAAGACCTTTATTGATTTAACACGACAGCATGTCATCTTTTCACAATAGCATAACATGAGGCTTTCAAGAGCCTCAGTCTTTCACTAGGGCCTTACTTCAGTTTTTAAAGGAGCCATCCAATGGACTCCAATGACTATTGTGATCAAGTTTGGCTGATGATCATCTTTGATATGATGAGAATCTGCAGGAAACTATCTCAAGTGGGGACCAGCCAAGGACTTTTGTTTTCAGTTTTGGCCAATTGGCTAAGTACTTTCAGAGTAGAAAGTATTTGAATGGATATCTAAGGTGGGTCAAATATTAAACTATGTTCCCCGTTGGGGCCCTCTTGGATTTCATGCAGAGAAGATGGATACTATTTGGAACATCCAAGGACTATTTTGACCAATTTTGTCTGCAATTGGACCAATGAAAATCCTTCTGGTGCAATGTTTAACTTTGTCCCCCTTTGGCAGTCATCTTGACGGTATGACGATATGACAGCCACTATTTTGAAAAGGGACCATTATTTGGCAATCGTAACAAGTTTGGTCTCATTGGCTTATGGGTTTCAGAGGTAACGTTGAAATGAGATAAGATCCAATTTAAAACTTCTAGTATATTCCCAGTTGGCGGTTCTATTTGATAAGAAGCCGACACAACTTTTTTTTCCCACATTGAACCAATCGAGATCTATCATGACTTGGTGGTTTCTGGGTAGAATATATTTGAATGCAAAGTTCATGGACAACAGACACAAAATAATGGCAAAAGCTCAATCTCGATATATCAGGATTGTACAAAAGAATAATTACATTGTGCATGCTACTAGTATAAATAAAAGATCACGTGCAGAGGGCTTAAATTCAATCAACTAAAGCTCATATATGCTGACAAAATTGAAAATTGAAACCAAGATGTAACCAATATACACACTCCAGAAATAGATTCACTAAATACATGAATTCAAGAATAAATATTGTTTCTTCAGAGCAGGTTTGTACTCTTATCACAAGATATGATTCAAGCTAAATTACATCAGAAAATGCGATTTTGAACATTTGTAACATTTACTAGAAGATAAAAAAGTTCTTTTAGATATGCATCGGGAAAATGTCGTATCCAACAGGCAGCCGCTCACCATTTTCACTTTCTTAAAACCGGATCTTTCTACAGAAAGCAGATTTAAAGCTATACATGGAAACTACTGCACATCTAGTTACCACTGAAATCATGTGATATGTCTTTTGTTTTAATTTTATCTATCAGATTAGTCCTACATGTAATGACAGGAAAAACGCACAGTCGCATTTTGACGCATGTTGAGGATTGCCTGCAAGTATGTTAAAGCGATCATTTCCTCTGTAATGATGACTTTGAAGCATTTGCTATGTATAGCCCAAACGACGCACCTCCTGTGTCAGACCCACCTAATCTCTGCTACTCTAGATCTATCAGTTATCATCTTTTCTTTGTAGCATTAGCCACATGGGCCACTATACCACTGTGCTGAATTGTTCCCTGAATTTTCACATTTTACCCCCATATATACAAACATACTAACAGGACAAAGTCGAGCACACTTGACCATTTGAGGATCTTCTCCCTACCAGGTCTAGTTAATCAAACACAAATCGGGCTATGATCTGGCTCAATCAGACAAAGTCTGGTTGGTTGAATGAGGGTCGAGCATAAGTCGTTCTTGAATTATTAAGAGATCGAGAATGGTTGAGTGTTAGTCGTGTAAAACACGTAAAGGTCGAGTGGACCGTGAGCTAGCTCGATCAATGAATTTAATGATGTTGATCAGGATAAAACAGCATGGTGGATTTGATCGAGTTGGTCTGATCGGCGGTGTAAACCTAGCATTAACAAAGAAGTATACATGATCTATAAAAAACGTTAATGTAATTCTTTTACTAATCAATACTCAATTTCCTTGATTTCTTGAAAACTGATTTTAATTTTTCAATAAAGGGCTACGCCAAGCGCAGCATGATACGACCGCAGCATGTC
>MJUU01005723.1:3978-21684 GCA_002080025.1 Modiolus philippinarum
CAGTTGATTCGTTACGCAAGAGCTAGCACAAATTATACAAACTTTCTCATTGGATATAGTTATCTCCGTGATCGCCTTATTAATCAAGGCTTCAAAAAATTCAGTCTTATACAATCATTAAAAAGTTCTTCAAAAAGTTCCTCACTGTGTTGAAGACCGTACAGTGACCCCTAGATGCTTTGTTTTTGGTCGTTTTAACCTGATTATGGGATGTTGTCTCCTTGACATTTACCCCATTTCCTTTCTTTTTCATATTCAATAGATATCAGTCCCTTATGAAAAAATTTGAGGTTTCGGTAACTACTCTTTACGTAATGCTGGGATGATCATTTCTTTCAACTATCTACGACCTTTCAATAACAATTGCTATGGAGTTAATACCCTACACTACTGCAATGGAAGGGGACGTTTGGCGCGCCATAAAACCGGTTTAACCCACCATTTGTTAAATGCCTGTACCAAGTCAGGACCATTGCAGTCGACAATTTTCCGGTGGTTTCCTACTGCTTTGTCTTTTTTGCTTCATGGACTTCGAATCTTCACAATTCTGTTCTGTAATTTTGTTATTACCCTAATTTTATATTTCTTCTATAGGGGATTTTTGTTTGCTTCTTTAGTATTCATTTTCTTACATGTTTTACAAATAACATTTAATTTTCATCGCATTTTAGTTGCGTTTGAGCTTCGTATTCTTTTCGACGACAGCTCTTAACATTTCAATAGATTTTGTGAAGCTTCCACAGTTTCTGGGTCAAAAACACAATGTTTATTCATTGCTATTTCGAAACAACGGCAGTAGAATACCGAAGGAACAAAGGTGGGAAATACACAAAAATCGAAGTCCAAAGACATGGTCAAAACGAGAACACAGAAAACAATTGCGCCAGACACAAAACAATGACGTTACACAGATACAAATCACAGAAATAGAAATCACAACATTCAAAACAAAGGCACTCACAGTGTGAACTCCAGTGAAACTGAGAGTGACATCAGGTGCTCCGGAAGGGTATGCATGTCCTGCTCTGTTAACAGCATCCGTCACACTGTGAGTGAGTCGATCCAGGAAAATGTCAAAGTCGGTAGTCAAATCCGGGAAGACGTGAATCTAGCTGAAAATGTCAAGTTTCATTTGAGAAAATGACACGTCATATCTTTCAATGATGTTATGGTGACGGCCATAAAATTTCTTGAGGGATGAAATTAACATAGGTTGAACAAATCCCTTACTAAGCAGCTTTTTGGACAGTGTTTTTGCTCTGTTCAAAAAATCACTGTACAAACTACACGCTCGACAGTAACGAATCAACTGTGAAATGTAAACTCCATAGGCTGGAGAGGTAGGTATATTGCTGCTAAGAAAGGGAAAGTTCACAATTGGGAAATTAAAATCATCACGCTTGTCATATAGCTTAGATTTCAAACGTCGATCTTCGTCAATATACAATAAAAGATCTAGGTACGAAGCTGAAGTAGGCGTTTCAGTTGTTTCTTTAATTTCAAGCTCATTGGGATAGATCTGATGTAAATACTCCTTAAATGTAGGATTATTTAGAGAAAGTACATCGTCTATGTAGCGGAAGCTGAAATTAAAGGACTGGGATAAATGTTTTTGTTTTCTTTGAATAAGCCCTTGTAAAAACTTGGCCTCGTACGAGTAAAGGAAAAGGTCAGCTAAAAGCGGCGCACAGTTGGTTCCCATGGGAATCCCTATTGTTTGTTGGAAAATACGACCTCCGAATTCGACAAAAATATTGTCGATCAAAAATTCTAACATTTTTATTACGTCAGTCTCAGTGTACTTCTTGTTTGAATCAGTGTGGTTTTTAACAAAATATGTCTGGTCTTTCCCTATAACTAAATAGGTGTATCTACGTTCTCCATTTTTAGTGCAGAAACATTGATGTATTAAATCTGCAATTACTATTTTCAGTTTATTGTGTGGAAGGGTTGTATAAAGAGTAGAAAAGTCAAAAGTTTGAATGCTATGGCAATGGGTAAGAATGGTTGAGGATAGCTGTTCAAGGAGATCTTTGGAATTTTTTAGAATCCACATTTGATTCACACCGCTTGTGAAGTAAGCTTTATTACAGTAATTTTTCAGGCCATCTCTGACTGCGGTCAACAAAGTTGTTAGGAGCTGTGAAAGAGGTTTAGTGGTGCATCTGGAAGACCCGGCAATGAATCTCTGTTTGTATGGATTCTTATGAAGTTTAGGTACCCAGTAGATGTAAGGGAATTGATTGTTTTCATCATTGGCTTTTACGCCAAATGATACTAAAACCGAAGTGTGATTTTTTACAATCTCATCTCATCGAAGGATTGCAAATATTATTAATAATGGCATTTCTTTCCTTGAATTCGTTATGATACAAGCTTTCGCTTGGACCTTACCATTTTTAACCCATACAGGTCAAATGCACTCCAATGTTTTGTTTTTCGGATTTCCAAAAAAACTCTCTTTGATTCTTCTTGATGTGAGCCAGCTTTTTAAAGTTTGCATACAGTTTTCGTGTTCTAGTATTTAACGTTACGGCCTGAGTGATCACATCTTACATCTCTCAAAACCTTACTATGTTCACAGACATTTTGAGAATCCGAGCTCAGTATCTGGTCGTCTTATTATGTTGGTTTATGTTTTAAGATTTTGCAGATAGTAATGATTCTTATGTAATCGATATTTCCATAATATCATTATTTTACTTTGGATTTTATTTTGGATAAGCTTTCAGAAATTCTTTTGTTTTATTAAAATTCTAAATTCTTGACATTTGTAAATGACATACTATTATCAATGTTTTATACTAGTTTCTCTTGGCAACCTCCTAGATGATGCTCTTGAGGAATCACTACTTCTAATACGTGCAGATCTTGGAGGAAGCATACTGGAAGTATCTAGTTTATTGTCACGTGATATTACGTAATGACGCACATGTTGATGTTCTCCACTACGTAAATCTGTTTTTCCATCACATTGTTTAGTTTTTACATATACTGTGCCGCCAGGACGGGGTACTTTTATATCAAATGCATTAAGGTCCTGAAATAAGACAATAAAAAAATGATTTTCTCGATATCTCAGAAAAGACATGATGACGTTATTATAAGTCCATTTGATTTCTATAAATCTCCAGAAAAAAATTCTAAAAAATTCATTTCACAACATTTTTCCAATTTTTGTAGCAAAATATGTTTATATTATATGTACGAACTCTGACAGCAAATTTTTGAATTTTTTATCCGTAAGTCAAAAAGTTGCCCATTAGGTGTCTATGTTAATTTTATTTTTTAAACTTAAAATAAACTGATGGGATGAGTTCGATTGATGTAACTTACTTCCTGTATAAACAAAAACAGACAAACATGTGGCTTGGTGTAAACGTCAGCAAACCATGTGACATGATAATTTACATGTCAATGATTAGGATTAAACTGGTCAGTCAAGTTATGTTTATCAATACTGAGAAGGACTGGGGGAAACCTTCACTGTTGTTTATTTGTTATGAAATGCAAGTCAGAAAAATTGAATTAATGTATTAGTACTTTTCTTAGCATTACAATCTATAAAGAAGTAAAATTATAACATCGATGAAAAAATAAAAAGATTAAACAAAGACCCCTCCAAAAAGGGGGAAACATAACGAAACAAACAATACTCCAGGGAGACTTGGAGCCTTCTTCAAAGAGTGTGAATAAAAGCACATCTTCTAGACTTCAATCACTTGTACAAAGCATGTTAGGGAAACAAAAAAGTTTTTTTTTCAAATATTTCATTGTATTCACAGTTGTATAATTTCTTTGTTTTGTTTTATTTTGTTTGTTTGTTTGTTTGTTTGGTTTTTTTTTTTGGTTTTTTTTGTTTTGTTTTTGCAATTGCAAAGGAAAAGAAGTCAAATCAATGATACAAACATGTACAATGCTAAAAAGTATATTTACAGACACTCAGGTACAATGTGTGTTCAAACCATTGTTATTTAAATTTATGTCCAGTGTCAACCATGCCCGACTACATTTTATCTGTCTGATATGTAAATTATCTGGTCACATGGTTTATTGGTATTTACATTAAAGCACATATTTGTCTGTTTTTGTTTACAAAGAAGTAAGTTACATCAATCGAACTCACCCCTCCAATATTTTTAGCTTAAGAAAATAAAATTAACATAGACACCTAATGGGTAACTTTTTTAATTATGGATAAAAAATTATAAAATTTGCTGTCAGAGTTCGTATATACAATAAAACATATTTTGAAAAAAAATTGGAAAAAAATTGTAAAATAGATTTTTGGGAATTTATTTCTGGAGATTTATAGAAATCAAATGGATAAGTGATGTTACGGTTAAATTTAAAAATTCAAAACATGAAACAAAATATATCAAAATCAAACGATGAAAAGAGTTACTTTCAAAAGATTAGAAAGTGTAGCATCCCGATATTCCAGTTACATCGCCCGCCAATCTGTTATAGGATACAACTCCCCGTCGTGCCTAAATGAATGGAACCCGGTATGTCGACACTGTACGCCTCTGCTACTATGCATGCATGAGAAATGATATGTCCACAGCAAAAATCATTCCCAGGAACGAGTCAATTCCGAAAGTCTAAATATGGCATTATCTTCGATACTTTCAAATACATTAATTCTGTTGCTCTATGGACCAGTACTAGACCTGTATTTCCTTTTGTTTTATTTTTCATTAGACAACATTACTCATGAAGGCATTAAATAACAAAATACTGAAGTTACTCGATATTACCAAAATACACAGCTTTGAAAAGAATGTTGTTTTTTTTCAAGTGAAAAATTGTCATTGAGGACAAAATGTGAGCCAAATACAACTTAAGGTGTCTCAATGGTATTATTCCGCCATTTTTTTAAATACTTGTTCATTTAGGTTTCATCCATTAAGAAATTGAACAAAAAATCTATTTAAAATTTAAAGAAAGTTCAAAGTATTTATAATTTTTATTTCTTAGAATTTTTACAACATTTCCGTAAGAAAAAGGTTAACTAAAACAGATGTGCCTTAAATCTGTTGCTGGATTTACAGAACACAGAAATTATGCAAGGGAGATAAATTGATAAAATAATTTCATATAGATATCACTAGAGAAATTAATATTTTGCAATTTATCTCACTTATTTCAACGGTGACCTCTAATTTTTATCTTTTATATGTAAACTATATAATGATCTCAAAACACATGCAAAGTATGAACAAAATCTATAATAGATTTTAAAGCTATCCTCTCATATAATAATTTTTTCTATCATTTCTATGTAAAATCCTGAAATTTTCAATTTCAAGTTTTGCGCTTAAATGCACACTGACCCCCAAATTTTATGTTATATTTTTAATAATAATACAATTATGTTTCTACACAGAAAATTTCACAAAATTCAGTAATAGGAAAATAATACTCTGGAGACACCTTAAAGAGTAAAATACATGTCTCAAAAACCAAGAGAAATTGTTCTTTTTGTTAATAGAAAGAACAATTTAACCCTGTGTCACAAAATTTAGTAGACAATATTGGAACCCTCAGTATATAAATGTATTAAACTGATATAGCAAAGGAAATGGAATGATCAGACTGAAAAAAAATGCATATCGGTTTCAAACCTACACTTAAGTACAAAAATACCTTACTGATCCAAAATCAAACAATATGATTTAAGAAAAAACAACAAAAACACACACAGCTTAAACAAAATGAGTAAATTTGTGAAGGTGTTTACGTTGGGCAAATTAACTACAGACATAAAAGCTTAGTTTGTATTACTATCTGATAAATTGTTCGTATACAAATCATTACATAATCAATAGATAATAATTCAACCACAGATGGAATAACTGTACCTGACTTTACATCTGTATTATATCTCATGCATTGGCTCCCATGTTTTTAAATGAGATCGGCAGTACAGTTTGATTCAATTTTGTTTCATTGATTTTAAATGAGAATAATTCTTATTTGTTGAAAACGAACATTGAAAATCAACAATATGTTGCTAAGTATATTACATAAAGTGTGTTTCAATTTGCGTCAGTAGCGTCAGAGCAGAAGATCAAATTATGCTATCAACGTTATTTGACATTTAGTAATGAAGCGATTTCAAACGGGCTGAAGTGAATAAAACTTGCAAACAAAAACTTAGAATTGTTACAAACTGCAAATAGTTCATGATGCATTGTTTTTTGACATTACCACATGCATTACACAAGGTGTAACAGCAATATTTTATATTGGCCCCTTGGTAAACTGAACTACAACATTGGATATGACATGGAAAAACTACCACACTAGTATAGCAAATTTTGAGTGCATATATAACCGTTGTATTTTGTCATGTGACATTAGTAAAAAATACGTCAGTAATGGAAATGTCGGTAGTACAATAGAAGGCAACCATTTTAGATGATTGCCATTTTTCATATTGTGAGAAATTATAGCATCGGTAACATTAACCGAATAAAGCATTCATTGATAATGCTGTATTTATACATTAAAGGAACATATAATTTATATATATACCCATAACAAGACAAAGGATTTGTTGTGTAGTTCTTCCAGTTTAATGTTACAATTGTTATAGTCACTTTGAAAGAATGAAAGTATACTGATTTCATTTGTGCATATTTAACTACTAAAAAGGTTATTTAATATCATATTAATTTCCAGTTTATTTCCCTTGTGGTATGTTTATTTGTGTTATGTTTATAATGTATTGTGGTGAGGATATTAAAGAAAAAAAGATTATAGGTATTTTGATTTTGATATCAACTTCAAATACTAAAACCAATAACTGAAATGATCCACAGTGAAATGATTAAATTAAACAGGTATTTTTTAATATTGAAATAAAGCAAACTATTTATATGCAGGTGTCGTCATGAAATATCATTGAATTTTATTTGCCTTTCAAGGATTGAATGTTTAAAAATTGACTGAAAAGCATGTTAAGTATACACTACAAATATATTCACAAATTGTAAATGCATAAAAAGTCTCCGTGTTGGATATTGAAAAGTGCAAATACTGTTTACCTATTATCATAGAGAGGATATTCATTTTGAAGGGTCTTTTTATTTATATAAAAACAGAAAACTAACGAAAGTGCAGTTTTGCATATTGCCATCTAGAAAGCTCATTTCTCTTTAATGCATATAAAAATAATTATTTTGGAGACCAAAATCC
This sequence comes from Modiolus philippinarum, assembly GCA_002080025.1. NCBI lineage: Eukaryota > Metazoa > Mollusca > Bivalvia > Mytilida > Modiolidae > Modiolus > Modiolus philippinarum. Next base: position 11,182 of record MJUU01005723.1, read on the forward strand.
AAAGCATATTAAGAGCTGTGATTGTCAATGAAGAATAAATAAAAATAATTTTATTATCTAGTAGCAAAAATCTCGAAAGGATCATTTTACAATAAAAAAAAACCATGCAATCTAATTAAACTATAACTTACACTCACTTCATGCTACCATGCAGTGAGTGTAAGGATCTAATTTTAATTAGATTGAAAAACCATGGCAATTCAGATGTTACGAAAATGGAGACAAAATGATACAACAAAAACATTCAAAATGAACAAAAACGTTATGAAACTAAAAACACTGGCACCAAATCAGTTGAAATTCAGTAAATGAACGGCAAAACAGAAATCTGACGGAGAAGATACTGAAACATTTACATTATATTTATAATATTGGTCAACAAAATACTTAATAGTACCAAAAGAGAAGAAGTTAACCATTTCTTATCTACAGTTTAAGTTTTGACTACAATTACCTCTCTGTCGTCTTTGATGTAAAATCTTTTCAGTTCTGCCAAAAGTGGTGGTCCTCTAATGGTACTTGTAAATTGTGAACAGAATTCTTTTAATTTTAATTCTAAAGCACACAGATTACTATCACTTGTTTCCCAATCAAAGAAATCGTCATTACTTAATCGGTCTGTTACCGAATTTTCGCCATGATCTGTTTGTTTCATGTAGTTTCTGAGTTCTTCCTTCGCTGTAAGTGTACATATAACATTAGAACGTGCTTCTGACTTTTCATGCTGAATCTGTTCCATTTGTTCAAATATTTCTGGCGAGTCAAATGGCTTGGACACATTTGTAGTGTTTTCCCCATCTACTTCTGTTATGAAGAAACTAGATTGGCTTCGTTCTGTTGCTGTCTTTGGTCTACGTTCTGCATATTCACGACGTCTGTCTTGTTCTTTGATGCCTAGTGCAGTACCAGGTCTCTGTGCAAAGGACCTTACAATTGCAGTTTCTGGAAACACAGGACTATTTAAAAGTTCATTCTCGGCGTCCAGTCGTCTAAGCTGTTTAAGACTTCTTGGTATGGTTCTTCTCTTCCTTGCAGGGTGCAACCGCTCACTTAGACGCTTGCTTTGATCCATTAATTTAGCTTTTCTAGCTGACATTTTTCGGTAATACAAAGAATCTGGTACATATGGCTCTATTAAAGGACTTTTTCCTTGAAGAAACAATTCTATAAGGTTTTCCATTATTTTAGTTTTATCGGTTGAAACTTGTTTTCTTTGATATATGGACTCTGGCTTCCTTGGAAGTTTTTCATTTAGTTTCTTTAAAGCACATTTAAGAAACGGGATCTGGTCACCTTTGTATGCATGTAGTCTATAATGCATTTTCTGAGCAGACGTTTGGCACATTTTTATGACCGTTTGTGGATTTTTCTTAGCAACAAGTCGATCAAAATTTTTAGCATCTAATACCATGGCAACAGTATTGGCCGTGCAAGTTACTGTGCTATAATTTGTTTCTAATTCCAGCACCATTTCTAGATCTCCTGAAAAAAAAAACATACCAAAGCATAAAGTGGATAAAATGCGATGGACTGAGTGTTATTCATTCCTAGAAATCATTAGGGGTAAGCATGTCCTGCTTACACTTCCGGAGCACCACCTGATGTTACTCCCGGTTTTCATGGGAGTTCACACTTCTTGATGTCGTGTTTTTATTTCCGTGCCTTGTGGCTGTCTCACGTCCTTGTTTTGTCTTTGTTTTTCTCTGTTGTCGTTTTTCCCATGTCTTTGGACTTTTGTAATCATCACTTCCCTTGTTCCTTCGGTATCCTTCTGAAGTTGTTCTATAAGAACTTTTTATATATACAGGTATTCTTTCCAAAAATTGTCGATGTTACGAGTACTTTTTCTTCACATAATAGCATTTTTTAAAAGCATGTAATTTTTTTAACTTTTACTACCCATACAAAAAATTATTTTGGACATGAAATTATATATGACCTTTTATCAGGCAAGATATGTTCGAAGACCTTTTATCAGGCAAGATATGTTCGAACACGACCCAATTAATATTATTACAATCACCATCCATAAAAACACATACCAATTACATCGTTTTCCTCTATAGAACACAATTCTATTCTACTTTGATTCCGATGACGTTCTGCTGCTGCATATCCTTCCTTTCTTCTGATTTTTATTTGTTCTTGTGTGAAATCTTTTTCTTTTTTCTTTGTTGTCTTGTTATAGTTCTCTCTAAAATATGTGATTTTAATATAACTGTTGTAACATTAACCAAAAATGTTTAAAAGCAAGAGTAGACAAGTGAAAAATTCATGTAAAAAACTTAGAACTAATATTTGAACGGAGAAGTTTTAAAATAGATAAACAAGGAATTGGACTGATGATATAGCTTCGTATAATAGTGGTCACTAAAACACATATGGTGTATATCAAAACAACGCATGATTATCACTTTAAGAGCGGTAGTTTGGAGGTGTAACAATCAAGTTCATGGAATTTAGTTTAAGGTTTTAAATGTAGATGGCGAGTCACTGAGGTAAAACATATTGGATTTGTTTTTTTATATATTAATACCTTCCAATGCCAGCAGCCACTGGATAAGCATAATTAACTGTGGATATAGCTGATTATACTGAAGTGATTTTAAGTTAAGTTCATTTCAATTGCTGCCTTTCAATTTTAGCAGCAAGTGGATTGACGTTAAGTTTAATTAACTGTGGGTTTTAATGATTTCATGTTAAGCAATAAATACCTTCCAATTACAGCAGCCACTGGATTGACGTCAAGTTTAATTTATTGTGGATATTGTTGGTTATGCCCTAAGGATTTTACGTAACGTTATAAATACCTTCCAATTCCTGCAGCCACTGGATTGGTGTCAAGTTTAATTAACTGTGGATATAGCTGGTTATGCCCTAATGATTTTAAATAACGTTATAAATACTTTCAAATTTCATTAACAGTGGATATACTAGTAGCTGCTTATGTTATAATGATTTTACGTAACGTTATAAATACCTTCCAATTTCAGCAGCTACTAAATTGACGTGAAGTTAAATTAACTGTGGATATTGTTGATTATGGTTCAATGATGTTACGCAAACTTGTAATATCTTCCAATTTAAGCAGCCACTTGATTGACGTCAGTTTAATTAATTGTGGATATTGCTGACTAAGTTTTAATAATTTTACGTAACGTTATAAATACCTTCCAATTTCAGCAGCCACTGGATTGACGTCAAGTTTCATTAACTGTGGGTATTGATGGCTATGTTGTGATGGCTGCACAGTTGATTTGGCTTGACCGCTGTAAATGAATAAAAATATTACAAACCTAAAAGATCGCGAACTGAAATTGCCACTGCAATAAAAAGAGAAATCGGCAACATGAAATGGGTAAAACGATGAGCATCTAGGGAAACACGAAATGCTATTTCGAATACAAAGTTACTTATTGACCAGAATCTCAAAGAAATGTTGTCATTAATTCACGTTCTTGTAAAAAGAATTCAGGTCTTTGTAAATTATTAGTGAATGTCTTTGTCGTATCAGCAACTGTACATATATGTCTCGTCTATCACTGTTTAAGTTATATTTTCATTGTGTTCAGTTCTTTGTCTAAAAAAAAACAATTGTCTTCGAAAATTAGCAGCAAGCTTGTGTTAGACAGCAATGATACATTGCTTTTTTATCTGTATTCACAATGGTTTTGCAAATGCCTCTTTTCATCTTCAACTAAATAAACAAATTTCTAAGAATGTGCAAAACGGAAAGGACTATGAATATATTATATATTACATATAGGAAATGCAATAAACCCATTTTACCACAAACGATACATTCCTTCCACTGATTATTCTGGACTTCCATTTAAACATTTTAATAATGAAAATAAAATTACACCCAATTATAGAAGAATACCGATATACCCTGATCGGCATAAAAACAAAATAAGCAAACCAGCTATATTGCATTGGTATTAGGTATCTCCAATGGTCACGATAATGATCTGAGTTTAATTTGGCGAGTTATTCATTTAAAGCTTCGAAAAATATTTTAATAAATTATCATGCCACCAATGCTGATGTGCGTAAAATTACCTTAGGATAAATACAAGACCTGGAACTGGTTCTCCCTGTCTAGCTATTACAGTACCGAATGGAAATGTCTCTTTCCTAATACTCAGTTCTAACAAACGTTTAAATCTGGAAGACCATGAACGGAATAGTGGACATTTTTGAATAAAATCTTCTCTTTCTTTATACTCTTCTTCTTGTTTTGCCTAAAATTAAAATGCACAAAAATTGTACCAACAGTACTAACACTGCATTAATCTTGCCTTTAAACATCTCCACTTTTTTCTTTTTTTTATTCAAACTTTATCAAAAAAAAAATAATCGAGTACAGCATTTGCTTGTAGTGAAAGAATATTTAACGCATACCTTCATAGATCTGTTAAATAATTCCCTACTGACTACTAGTAAATCAGTATCTTCATCAGCAATTACTGTAGCATTGCGTACAGCATCCTCACTCATCAGGGCTACTTCCCCAAAACTTTTCCCGGCCTCTGAAATAGTAAGGTTCTCCTTAATACTTTAATTAGTAATATGTTTAAAGATCCATACCAACGAGCTGATCCATGGATCTACCTTAATTCATACAATATCATTTAATAACTTTTAACGGATTACTGGGTAGATAATTTTAATATTTTGATTGAAATTTCTCTGTTATATCTCCCAACATGTCATCAATTCAAAGGTAAAATTTTATTATTCCTAGTTTGTTATCAAAAGTATTGAATTCAGTATAATATTTATTACGTATTTGGATATTTCGGCGTTTTTTAATAATTGGATTATAGCTGCACGAAAATTATGACAAAAACATGCATTCAGTGATGAAAATTACAGCAACACCTTGCAGAGTTTAATTTAAGATATAAAGATTTAAATTTTAAGATTATCAAGACAGCTCTACAGGAATAGTTTAAACTTTCAATGTTAAACGGTTAGATGGTATCAATTTTGATGTGTTGGGTATCAGTCAGGAAAATTATTGATATATCACAGCGAAATATAGAAAAAAAATAAAAAATCATTAATCAAAATTCAGAATAAAGGACAAAGGATTATAATGATTTATCCCCTGAAAAATAAGTTTATATATTGTGTGTGATGCATTACGTAACAAACCTGCCAAATGCATCGACATGGAAATACTGCGTCATACGTTATCAAAGCAGTCTTTCGTGAGAATTCCGTTGTAGCAATACCAACGAGAAATCATAACTAATCATTTAAAAAACTAGAGAACGTGTCTGTAAGACACGGATGCCCCGCCAATAAATTTATCGCAACAGATTAACCAAAGTCAATCATTCATAAAATTAGTTCCCTGTCACTGAATTGTGATGAAATCCAAAATTTAACCAAAGTCATTGAACCATAAAATGTAGGTGATGGTCATCCAATTTTTGGTGAAATGGGCAGATCTCTTTTAGCTGAATGTTACAGTGAAATATCATGATACTACAATACATAGAAGTTGAGAAATAGACTTAAGCACAAAACTTTACTAAAGTCACTGAAGCATAAAATATAGGTCAAAGCCACCTAATTGTCAATGATTTGGGTAATACTCATCAAGGCAATTAATATGATGAAACATCATTGTCCTATAATGTACAGTTGTTGAGAAATGGACTTTAACGCAAAACTTAACCAAAGTCACTGAAGCGTAAAATGTAGGTCAAAGCCACGTAATAGTCAATGATTTGGATAATACTCATCAAGGCCATTAATTTGATGAAACATCACTGTCCTATAACATGTAGTTGTTGAGAAATGGACTTGAACACAAAACTTAACCAGAGTCATTCAACCATGAAATATGGGTCAAAGTGTCAAACTGCCTAGTGAACTATGTAGTACGATCCAAGATCTATATATACTATCACTGTGAAATGTGGGAACAAAGTATTACTCAATTAAGTGGATATATTTTGTTTATTTCAGTATTCATGTAATAAATCTAGCCACAAAACTGGTTTAATAATAAAATTATTCTACTGATGTCAAAGAAAGCATCAAAAACTTCATAACAAGGCACATAAGCTAAATAATGTCTGTCGAAGGGCGTGAGTAGCATTATCAAATATTAAATTATCAAAATAAGACAAAATTTCCTACCGTAATGAAGAATAAATTTTCCATATTTATTTCTGTCTAGTTTCTTTTTCTTCCCCGTGTCGACTTCATTGGCATCATCCTCAGGTTTCTTTTCGGGTACATCTTCAGCTACTGTGCCAACTTCATCATCAGATTTTGTGGTATCGATATACACCGACGTCTTGCCAGTAAGCATGATGAAAAATCTTAAATAAAAATTTAAACAAACACTTGATATTAATTTAAGACGTGGTCTCCAAGTGTTTTATAGCTTAAGCTTAAATGATTTCTTTGTTGACTTAAGTATCTAAATTGTACCTGTTTGTTGATGAAAAGTAATAACTTTACAGAAATTTGATTGGTTTGGTTGAAAAGTAAAAAAGTGGCGCATATATTATAATTTAAGGACAAAAGATGATGTCAAATGCTTGATTTCAATACAAATTTTATTCTTTAAAATGCGAATTTATTTCCATTCAATCTGAAAAATCAACAAACAAGACTATGGAATTTGTAATTATCAGTAATGTGACAGGAAATATTCACAATGTAATGTTAAATGGTACCCAGTCCTCACACTCCTCACACAAGGAACTTAAACAAAGTGCGCTTCGAAAATCATTTGAATTAAATATACGTTTCGTAAAATATATTTCAATTGTATTAGTCATCAAGAAATTCATCTTTGTAGAATTGAAATCCTGTGAAGTCAAATAGATGTATTTAATACCCTCTATACCTTGTCGAAATGATTAAAACCCCCTTTTCTCTTCTTGTTTAACAAGCCATCCACAAAATTCTGCCTATATAATGCGTGCAAAGTATTCAAAATACAATGTTTTTTTTTCAGAATGCATAAAATCTATTTCATAAAACTTTTTCGTCCAACTTTATTTTCTGTCATCTTTATACCAAGTTATGGACCTTTGTCCTCCTTGCATTTTGTCTTATTTTTTATTGTTCTAACATACGTTTCAACATGAATACTGTTACTGATGTTTTATCATTGTTGAAGACACATTTATTCCACAAGACGTGTTGTTAATTTGAAATGCCTCTTAGTATTCCACATTTGAAAATCCCTGTTGTAAAACTCAGTATACTTTTACAGTTAACACTTTTTTTAAGTGACTCGAGTTTCACTTTCAACAAGGTCCAGTTTGAAAAATCATCCTATGTAAATACTAGCACCTTAATAACAGCAACACTTCTAACATAATCCTGCTAAGGAGCTTTGTTGTCGATTAATTTCAAAATAATCACTTCTTTCTGTAACTCTGTTACACCCCTTGGCTTTCAGCTAGGGTTTCAATGGGGTTATTGTTACAACAAACACTTAAACATCCTTCATTATAATCCAATATATTGTTATAATCCATATATTAACATTTCTTTCCTGTAAAATTGAACATTGTTACGCCTCTTGATATAGGTACTTTCTGTTTAAAGGAGTATATATTTCTTTACTTCATTAATTTTTATACATTTATTACCCATGCATCAGAGATATTAAAACACAAAGTGATAAAGTATTATGGATTATATTGTAATGTAATGTGACCTATATGAATGTTTTCTCTTATATTTTCTTATACTTTGACTTTAACACCACTGATGAATAATTGTGAGACATGCGGTTGTAAATTTCGGTATTTTAGACCTTCATCCAATGCAATCATAAAATTTAACAAATCTCCGGGGAAAAAGTTTTTTCATAATAGATTTTAGTCTACTCGATCTTTATTTATTTGTTGCAGTTTACTTCAACATATCTTTTGAAGAATTTTTATATATTGCAATATACAAATTTCATGAATTTTAGCAGGAATAAAGTCTGAAAAGAAAGATTTTTTGTTTGCAATTTAAGTTCTATCTTTAGAAATGACAAAAAACAATTCAGTTTTTTAACCTTATTTCATCATATACTTTTGAATCAATTTTTTATGTTGCGATCTACAAATTTCACGAATTTTAGCATAAACAAGGTATTAAAAGCAAGATTTTTAGTCGGTGGCTTAAACTCAATTTAAAAAAAATGTGAACAAAACAATCATGTGTTTTAAAAGTGTCATTTCATATTATCATTTTAAGTTTTATATGTTGCCATAAACAATTTTCATGAATTCTAGCATAAATAAACAACAAACTAAAAGTCTTACTTTCAAATCTTCTTTTAATGCTAAAATTAATGAAATATCGAAATATATAAAAACTCTATCAAAAGAACATCTTAAAATTAAATTTTTAGTAAAACTAAACTGTTTTGATAAGTCTTAAAGATTTAGTTTAAACAACAGAATTGAAATCTTGCCTTTCAAACCTTTTAAATGATAAAATTCTTGAAATTTGTATTTCACAACATATAAAACTTCTTCGAAAGAATATATGAAATAAACTTTTCAAAAGACTTAATTGCTTTGGTCATTTCTAAAGATTGAGTTAAGCCACAGACTTACAATTCTACTTTTTCATACCTAATTCATGGTAAAATTGAGGAAACCGCAGACCTAAAATCTTGCATTTCTTAAACTACAGACTGAAATCTTACTTTTCAAATCTTGTCTATGCTTAAATTCATAAAAATTTGTATATTTCAACACATAAAATTCCCCCAGGACGAAACAAAGAAATAAAATTTTCCAAAAAGCACTGTTATGGTGATTTGTTAAGATTGAGTTTAAACAGTAGACTAAAAATCTTGCTTATCATACCCTTTTTTATGCTAAGATTCATTAAATTTGTATGTGGCAACATATAAAACTCTTTCAAAAAGATACGATGAAATAAAATTTAAAGGCAAACTGATTACAGATCGAATTAAACCGTAGACTAAAAATCTAACTATGAAAAAACAATTCTCTAGTGGTTTTTAAACTAAAGAACTATTTTAAATTTAAATCTAAACGGCGAATTTTACAACTTTTAAAGTGAACTTAGACAGCTGAGATCGAATCCGCTCATGACCCGTGAATCAACTGTTCGCTCGGTCGCATTTCAACTGCGCGAATTATGGGATTAAAATATCTTTCAACTGCGCGATCAAAGTACCTTACAACTGCGGGATTTTTTTACCTGTAATCTTCAAGGGAAAATAAGTATAAAAAAATACCAAAATATTTTTAAACAAATTTATATTATTTTGCACCAGGTGATTGAAAAATATATATTTGTTCCACCGGAACAAATATAATAAAATCCTGTCCCAAACCCACATTCCACCTCACCGCGGTGGGCAGGGAAAACAGAAGATGTTGATTTAGAAAAAAAAAGAAGGGAAACGGGGAATGTGTCAAAGAGACAACGACCCAAAGGGGAGTATAACAACTCAAAGCCACCATAAGATCTTCAATGAACGGTGAGAAAACCCCACACCCAACGGTAGGTCGGAGCCGGCCCCTGAATAGAGTAATCAAGTTCAGCGAAATAAGCATCATCCTAGCTAGACTCCTATAGACATAAAGTAAACTAACTAGAAAAAAGACAAGACACACAAAGGCTTAATAAATTTCCTGACTTAGGACAGGCGCAAACCTGCTGTGGCTCGGTTAACTAGTTTTATTGCTGCGGTCAAGCAAGTGGCAAAACTTTCAACTTACCGACATTACAATTTAACTCCCACGCTCTCAACCTTTCACTGACTAATCGTCGTACAAAGACAACATTGTATACATTTGTCAGGTTTTCACGTCTGATATATGTACAATGTAGACATTTGACATCGATGAATCTAACACATTGTGTAAGCTTGGGGTGTTAATCTTGACTTCATTACATTAAAAGTTTTGCAACTTCCTTGACCGCGGCAATATTGAGCCCAAACCTTCCCCCTACAGCCAATGTGATAAATCAAAAAAACAATCGTAACAACAGTAAAATTCAGTTGGCAACAGGACTTAGTCAGTTGTGAAAAAACGGACATAAACATGAAATCACAAGAGACTGCTAGCTAACTGACATGCCAGCTCCAGACCCATTACCAACTGACAAAGTAAGTTATGTTCCCCCAGTATACAGCTTCCACCAAGATCCCTTCCTGTGAGGAGTTTAGGATAATGATTTCATGCATATACCGGAATACATAACCCGTGTCCATGCAATATAGATTTTAGAAATTTAGAATGTGTTTAGCTAAAATGCAAAGATCCTATCAAAAAATCAATGTTAATACCAAAGAAGGCCATACGTATTGACTTGACGACAATACCGTAATTATAACCCTTATGAATGGTTTTATAAGTTTGTTGGGCGAGTTTAAGTATTTTTTACTCTTATGTATAGCATTAACGTAAAATAAGGGATGTGAAATACCAGCCTTGATTAGATGTTTACAGGTTGCATTGTATTTATGAACTAAGTCTTTATATCGAT
>MJUU01005723.1:25390-37017 GCA_002080025.1 Modiolus philippinarum
TCAGATAAGAAGGTGTTAGATTATTTAATACTTTATACATATATGCAAGTCTATGGGTTTCCCTTCTAACACTCAATTTTTCCCACCCTGTTTCTTTGTATAGATTTGAGAAAGAAGTAAGACGTGTTCCACCTGTCACAATCCGCTAACTGGACATTTTCTAACTTATGAATCAAAAGAGCTGTTGAATTATCCCATATTACATCCCCGTATTCTAAAATTGGTCGAATATAAGTCATATACATTTTTTTCTAAAGTTTTCCTGTCTAAAATGAATTGAAATTTTCTTATGATATTTAATCTAGTGTACGCCTTTTTAACCAACATATCAATATGTTTATGCCATTTACCATCATCAGATATAATAACACCCAAGTGTTTATGTTCACTCACGGTAACTAACTGGGAATTGTCCATAAATAGATTCGGGTGATTTGGTTTGTTTACTTTCCTGGAAATTATCATACTATCAGTTTTATTTGCATTAAATGACACTAACCATTTATTGGACCATACTTGTATTTTCTGTAAATCTTCGTTTAATCTCTGGGCAGCTAATACAGGATCGTCAACAATTAAATAAAGGCTAGTATCATCTGCGAATAATTTAATTGTACACTGGATATCAATGACAATATCATTTATGAAAATGAGAAACAAGAGAGGCCCATGATTGATCCTTGTGGAACACCTGCTTTAATTTCACGCCAATCAGAATTCTCGTTATTTATAACAACACGTTGTTTTCTTTTACTCAGGTAATTCTCAAACCACTGTAGTAACTTTCCACTAATACCCATTTTTTGCAGTTTAAATAAAAGTCCTTTATGCCATATCCTATCGAAAGCTTTACTTATATCACAAAATATTACCCGAATTTCCTTTCCTTCATCTAGGGCCCTCCCAAATTCATTAGTTATGCAAATCAATTGATTAATTGCTGAATCGCCCCGAGTAAACCCAGATTGGATAGAACTAAGTCGATCATTTTCTAACAAGTAATTATAAACATATTTATAAACACAACGTTCCATCACCTTACCAATAACACTTAACAATGATATTGGTCTGTAATTTTTTATATTACTTGGACTTTCTTTTTTAAAAACAGGGGTAACATTAGCAAGTTTCCACGAACTAGGGTATATTCCTTTATCTAGGGACAGATTGAAGAGCTTACATAGAGGATCTTTTAGGACATTACAACATTCTTTTAAAATGCGAGGGCTTATAAGATAGGGTCCGATGGCTTTAGAGGTATCTAAGCTCATCAGAATATCTTTAACATCAGATTCGGTCAAAAGTATACTTTCTAGATTAAAATTTATCATGTCATCCTGTTCAGGTAGACTATGATTAGTATCATCCAAATTTGACTGCTCACAAAAATAAATATTAAAAAAATTTGACTTGTCATGATCGTTATCTATAAGTTCATCATTGATTTTTAATGGGGGAATCGATTTATTATTTTTGCCTGCAAGAAGAGTTTTAATAAGATTCCACCGTTTTTTTGTTTTTGGATCTTCACGGATAATTTTTTCTGACAGATTATCATAGTAGCTTTTTTAGCATTAACAACGGCTTCATTACACGCGTTTCTAATTTTACGAAACTTCTCCCATGAATTAGGGTTATTAGATTTTTTAGATTTTCTATGAGCCCTATTTTTCAGTTAATTTCATAGTGATTTCATCAACATTATCATTTTCGAAGACAGTATTCCAATTAATATTAGACAAGTATTGACAAACGGAGTTATAATCACCTTGATCATAGATATAAACTTTACGTTTCCAATGTTTATCCTGAGTTTTAGGATGAGTTAGTACTCCAATGACTGGCAAATGAAACCGCGTCTGGCTAAGCAAAGGGCTACCAACCTCTGAGTATATAACGCAGGAAGGGTCCTTTACAATTATAAGATCTAAAAAGACTCGCAAGTCTCAGTAAGATAGGTACTTTCATTTATTAACTGGTGTAGACTATATTGATCAAGTACGTTTGTTATTTTATTATTTAGATTACTATTATTCTGATCAATATTGAAATCACCAGTGATCAGTACGTCCAAGTTTGTATTTACAGCAGACTCAACAGATTGACTAAAGTAATACCATGTTTGCTGACTACTGTTTGGGGGAATATAAAACGTTCCATACAAATATTTCCTATTCTTCAATTTTATTTCAAGCCATAAGCATTCTAAATTACCCACATGCAAGTCAAGTCGTGTTGTACAAGCAATATTTTCTTTCACATAAACTATTACGCCACTTCCTATACGATCACGTCTATCGTTGCGATATGCACAAAACGAAGGGATTGCTATTTGTTCGTCGGTAATGGTTGGATTCAACCAACTTTCTGTGAAGGACAGTATATCGTAGAAATTATACTCGGTTGAGATCTGAATTAATTTCGGAAGTAAACTTTGAACATTTAGGTGAATAAATGATACGCCTTTTTCGAATATGCACATTTCACTATCAGATCCAGTAGAACTGAAAGAGTAACTATCAGTATCTGTGTCGGCTGGGCCAGGGTTAGATTCAATGCCAGCTATTAACAAAAGCATATTTAATGTAAAGCATAAGAACGATATGAAAAGGACAAGAGAGATCTCATTTGTTTGTATATTGTTGGTCACATCTAAGACGTTACTTGAAGAATTTTCTGAACAATACACTTTTTTAAGAAAAAACATCAGTATAAAAATTAAAGGCAATGCTCGTAATCCATACTGAAATATCAATGTGATACAAAACACTTCAGAGATTGACAGCATTTTACTCTTCTTGGGCTTTCTTGCAGTATGGTAAAACAGACCTATTCTCTCTCTATAAATTGAATAATCGTCACACATTACGTAATTCCAATATTCAATAAAAATAGAGTTAGAGAGGAAGGTCTGATTATAATAAAAATAATAGCAATCAACTTTACCTTGGTGTTAGATTTTGGTACTAAAGAAATTGTGTGTGTACAGATAAGTAAGGGCGGCAAAAAAATATCGAACATCAAATATATGACTATTGTATACGGGTGAAGTGTAAAACTGAGGTGAAAGAAATGAATAAGAAGAAATGTACAAAAGTGTGATAATGAACAGGAAAGCGAAGATAATATTGACACTGTATGTACAAGAGTGTTAGTGAAAAATAAGGTGAAAAAAAAGAAAACTAAAACAAGTATAACTAGAGGAGCTATGGACATGAATTCTAAGACATAATTTTTATATTTATGTACTCATAACCAAATATACATAATTCATTTTTACAAAATCTATATACATGTATACACTCATAAACACAAACATTTGAGGTGAATATTAAAATAGATTAAATAAATAATAATAAAAAGAAAACAACAAATTGAACAATATATACAACACATTTGAACATGAAATGATGAACAATTTCTAGACGGTTTATATACTAATATAATTTCAATTATTGTGATGAATTACTGATGAACATTTGAATTATTTGATGCAGATGTCAGTAAACGGCAGCACATATGGCACCATTTATTGTCCAGTCTTTTCATGAATCGTCAATAACCGTGTGTTTATGGATATTTATATCAGAATATGTCATTTTTGGACAAACTGGGCAATAAATAAAATAAATAAACAAAAGTTGCAAACAGATTTGTTTTACTGAAGTTAATCGACTTTCAATTTTCAAGTTTTAGACATTAATTAGGTCACGCAGATATAACAATGTCTACGGAATTTACAACTTTATTTATAGTAACTTAAACCAAAACAAACAAAAATAGAATAACACGTTTTCAAACCACGTGTTCACAAAGAGGAGTGAATGACTCAAAATCTCTATAGAAACAAAAGCCTTAATCAAATTATTAAAACAAAATCATAATTTGTAGCAATGCGAGTTTTTAAGTTAAGGTAGGGTTGATCAACTACAGAGTCCATGCAAGTAAATTTAAGTTATCAATATACGATTCTGTAAAAAGTCAGATGCTTTCGAGGGATACACGAGGGTATCGGACACCATTCAGAGAAGCAATGGAGTTTATGTCCTCTACTCTATTTACTGTATGTATACGATCGTTTATACCCTTAATGAACATTTTGCAATTAACAGTCCAATGTTGTTTAAACTGACGGTCCTTAGCAAGCTGCCTTACATGCCAGTAAATTTTGTTCCTGAGACGAGTAAGATCTTCATTAATATAAACATTACGGTACTCAGTAGATTGTTTAAGATTTTTTCCCGATTTCAAAATTCGAAGCTTGATATTTGGGTCCCTTTACTCTGACCATAATTTGTCGTGATTTTGCTACGCTCTCGCTTGCACTAGCACCACGAAAAGCATCAGATTCTTGCCCTGCTGCTGAATCTCTTGAATGGTACATGCAATATAAAAGTCGTTGCATATTCAAAATTGGAAATTTCCTTAGGAATACAGAAGGAAATCTAATCGAAATCCATCCGATAGATATTAAAGCCAAAAATTAGAACCCCAGCAAACGTATGTCCAAAGAAACATCATACTAAATTTGATTATGATCCGTCTACTTGAACCGAAGTTATGCTGTCCATAATCGCCGACCACGACAACAACGACAGTGCCATAATTTTTGTGGTCGTATAAAAACGCAAAAAGTAATAAAGGATAACAGAGCATCAACAAAAGAAATTGTGTAACCAAAAAAATAATCAATTATTCATCCTATTATTGAATTCCAAATTATTTCTACTAATTGTTTTAATTAACAATTGAAAGTCCAATGTAAAGATTTCAGAAAGAAAGCTAAACAATTGAACTGATCAAACAGTTATACAATGTTTTAACGTTGCAAACACAATTCATTCAATATATGCTGGTTTCGGTTTCGGTCTCGGATTCGGTTACGGTTCAGCATGGTTTAGTTTCAAGCGATTCTATATATATCTATTGTATTTAAGAAACCTTTAAAAACTTGGTTCTAGCGTTAACCTGATTGTCGACGACGCCGACACCAAAGCCGACGATAGAATAAGGATCGTTATGTCTAGCTTCCACGACCTTCGTCGCAGGTGAGACAATAACAACACATACAATGTCTGAAAAATACAAATACATGCCACAATCTACCAAGAAACTGCACAAGAAGAAAAAGACAGGACACAAACATAAACACGGTAGGAACTCGGGACAGTCGGACTTGGTACTGGCACTAGCAAAAGCCAGCGGTAGGGATAAACTGGTTTAGGGTAACCAAACCTCCTCTTTATATGTCCCGTTTTAATATAGTTTCAATAAATATACGAATAAAATCCAATATATGTAGATTACTAACTCCATGACCACATTCTTGAAAAGGAAAGGGTACAAAACCTAATTTTGAAAGATTGGTAAAGGAGTGCTCGCCGCGAAACTACCGACTAGCTCAAGTAGCCTACTCTGCTGGTAAAACACTGTCGCACTACGGAAGAAAAATAAAATTCAAAACTTCCTGACGGGTTTGGCTATGAAACATCATGTATTTCAGCAGGCATCTACTTTATCAGTGAGAGGCCAGTATGCATGTAAAATCAATAGGTCACTGGATCCCAAAGCCAATTTAACGCATACATGCAGAAAATCTTGCCGATATCCCTTATTGCGTAAAGAATGCAAGTTACGATCCAGGTTTTTTGGATATATTACTAGTTTCTGGCATTTTTAAAAATGTTTCCGTAAAATCAGGGTCAGGAATGCATTAGTTCTTGTGGATAAATGATGTCAACACAATCTAAAAACAGGGGATAGTCAGGGTAAGGATATCGTCAATATACCTGCTGTTATCATTTAAAATAAAAACAATTCCATTTTTGTAGTTTTTTTTCTCATGAAGTCCCGTTCCTAACAAAACAGAGAAAAGATCTTCAATGAGATGCACACAATTTGTTCCCATGGGAATTCCAATGACACGTAGATAAATAATGTTGCCCAAACGAAAAAAAATGTTGTCCAGTAAAGAGTTAGTGCCTTAACCGGATCATCACATGTCCAGGAACAATGAATGTTGCAAGTAATATTAAAAAAGTACTAGCTTTTTGTTACAAATATGGATAATTTATTTAATTGGTCAAATTTTACAGCTGTAATATGAAATGGTAACCCTTTCTTCGTGATTGTATAGATATTTTTAGATTTAGAAAGAGTCTAAGTTTTGGATGCAGTTATGCTCAAAGTAATTGTATTTCTATTTTCCAACATTTTGAAAGAGAAACTATCAAGCAAATTTTACGGATAAACGTTTTATTTTAGTTTCAAATAAAATCTTTTTCTTTAGATCAGCTCCGAAGTCCTGACTACTGGGTTAGTGAATACTATCCTCGGCTAACAGTCCGCCAACAGAGGCATCAACCCAGTGGTAAAAAGTAACTAATAATCATAAATAAAACAATACTGAAGTTATTGAAATTTTTACAGATGTTCATTCAGTATTTTTTA
Source organism: Modiolus philippinarum (assembly GCA_002080025.1). Taxonomy (NCBI): domain Eukaryota; kingdom Metazoa; phylum Mollusca; class Bivalvia; order Mytilida; family Modiolidae; genus Modiolus; species Modiolus philippinarum. The sequence continues at coordinate 31,841 of MJUU01005723.1, forward strand.
TTAGTTCCACTTGAAGTTCTAATGTTGGTATGGGCTTGTTATGGCAGGCGCCTTATTTTCACTTGGTAAATATTAAATATACTTACTAAATATGAAAATTATTTTCCATGTACCTTTCGCTGTCAGTTTTAAGTGTAACTTGTCTTCATAATGTGTTAAAATACTTTGAAAATTGTGACTGTATCTTGTTTTCTTGTTATTCTTCGTAAAAAAATCTGTCATCCAGCACAGCATACATATTTATTTAGAAAAGGAATTCATATGTATTAAGTTTGGCTGGCAAGAGTGGAGACATTAAACCCAATCAAAAGGTATGGGTGTACAAAAAATTGTAAAAATCAGCCGACAGTTGAGCAATCAACATCGTTAAGGACATATTTTTAGTTATGAAATACAGAGATACTATATAATCTCTATTATGGTGAATAAAAAATTCACGGTGGTGACAATATACTAGCTACTGACGGGGAACATACTTTTGACACCAGTAATATCTAATCAGTGGTAGTAATGATGGAGGTGCTCGCACTGTGCACAAAAGAGCAATTAAATTAACAATGTCTCGGTCAGTTGTACTTTGTACCACAAAAAAAATGGAAACCAAAACAACATTCAAACGTTTTTAAAACACTCAAAAATGTGAAAGAGTTTTTAATCTAAGAGCGGACTGAGGATATTGTAGCTATCTACGAGAAGAAATTATAGGTTATGTCTTAATAAAATGAGGCTAATAAAATAAATAACGAACAGAACTGTCAGGAGCCCAAATCAAAAGGGCAAACAGATAAAGTAAGTTAAAATTTAAAATTAATAATGACGGTTATCTTAACGCGGTAACAGTAAGTTGTCTTTCTTTGGACAAAACGAAAAGCATAGTAAAGATTCTTCTACATTTGTTTTAAAGTCTTTATAATACTAACTTGGATTATTTGTGATGAATATATTTGAACCAAAAGTCTAGTCTGAAGAAGACAAAATGTGTACTTAAGTCATTCTTGAACAGTCTAAAGTTGTTTTTTTTTTTACAGTGGCATACAAAACACATTTTACTGATTTGCAATGTTGAATGAGTTTGCTAGGGCGCTAAATTTCACTTTGAAGATATGAAAACTATTCCAAATACAATCTTCAACGACTCTTTGTTGCCAGTCTTGTGACTCATATTATTTTAAATACTTTTTGAAATTGATATTTTGTTTATTTATCGAGATTTCTTGTGTCCATTTTTTGTACAGATGATAGAAAATGTGTCATTCTTTGAGAGTTTGGCTGGAAGGGATTGGACATGTAAATTAATTAAAAGGTCGAGGAGTATATATATATATATAAAAAAAAAAAACCAAGTGTGGACCCTAATCCCTAATAGTTGTCTCGCCCGTCCCTGCTTGGTCGCTAAAACAGACGAGGTAAATCAAACTAGCCTAATTAGAAAAGCAAAACATGCTCACTATAGACCATGAACTTGAGGTCACAGACATAAGTTATATGGTCAACTGTCATGTACTACCAAAGACCAACCCACATACCAAATATCATCAACCTACAATTTACGAAACAAGTTCAAGCGACCGTGAAAACCATATGTACTACTTAAGAGCAACCTACATAACACATATTATTGCCATGCCACCTACAGTTATTCAGAATCAGATCTAATATGAAAAACTTTACCATGTTTAGTAGACTATAAAATTGAGGACAAGATCTAAATCCATATGGCAGACAGTCATATACTCCTCAAGAGCAACCTACGTTGCCAAATATCATTGCCCTACCACTTACAGTAATTGAGAAACTAGTCTACCCAGAAACCTAACCATGTTTACTAGACCATGAAATTGAGGTCAATGTTAAAAGCCATATGGCAGACTAACATGTATCAACCAAGACCAAGCTATAACCAAAATATCATCAACATGTGACTTGTTGTTAATGAGAAACAGAATTAAGCAAAAAAACAAAAAACAAAACAAAACAAAAACAAAACAAAAAAAAACAAAAAACAAAAAAACTTAACCTGGTATTGAACTGTGACATTGAGGCCAAGCTTACAAGCAATGTGGCAGACTGACATGTATTAACCAAGACCTCGCCGTCCTACTTTGCACGCCTATGTCTCGCTTTCGGCGACTTTCGTCGCGGATGAGACAAAAACCGACATTTGTGCAAAGAACTTGTTGAGGACATTGTCATTGCACGAGGTAACTACTCTAATTCCAAAAATGATATATTTGGAAAAACAAGTTTCAGTATCACGCTAGTAATTAAGAGCAGTTCTCTGTAAAGACCAAAAATATATATATTAAGAAGCGGCACAGAATATCACGTATTTCATTTTATAAGTTGATATTGACCAAAGAATAAAAAACATCTCTTGTTCATTATGTTGGCACACGTTGCCATGGTAACCTTTCTGGCCATTTTGGACCATCAATGATACCACAAAAAATTGTCATTTTCAACTTTCCAGAACATATTAAGTTAGAACAAGGCTACTGAAATTATAAGGACAAATTTCGATGCAAATATTAGGCAAAATTTATGCAATTTTCTCACTTTTGAATAGTTTTTACACTGGAAAGTCAGCACACAACATACCTTTCACGAGTTTTATAACATAGACCTATTTTAGTTTGTCCCATGTACATGAAAAGATCAGTGAGGAAATACTAGGTGAAATATACGGAGATGATAAATTCAGCGACATTTCGAACTTTTTTCATTTCAGCGATATTATCATTTCAGCGACAAAAAGCATATCAATTCAGCGACATTATATTTTATAAATTCAGCGACATTTACCTGTGAAAATACATCACCACAAATAGATGGGAGTAGGAGTAGGAGTTTGACAAAGTTTACAGTCAAAATTTATTGTTCATAAAATTCATTTTCATTCTAAATTATATAAAACTCCGAGACTGTTTAAACATTCCACACTGTCTTTATAATAAACAAAGAAGCCTTAATTGGTAGTTTTTGCCTTGTATGCTATGAGTTATACAATATAGAACTCGACGGAACCTTTAAGACGGTTGTACTTATCCATCTCCAAAAACTGGATGTAGCTGAATTTACATATGATACGTAGAAAAGACGTCGCTGAAATGATATATGGAATTACTCAAAAATGTCGCTGAAATGATATATGGAATTACTCAAAAAATGTCGCTGAAACGATAGTCGCTGAAATGATGCTGTTGCTGAATTCATACGCACCCGAAATATATATACAGCCTTAAAGTTTGTTACCATTGCAATTCGTCAAAGAAATGACATCTTTAACTATGAAAAGTTTATAGACAGGATCAAAATTGAACCAAAACAACGGCAGTTGGCAGAACCAACTGTTCAGCATATCTACCAAACAAAATCTTTTTAATTTGCTATGCCCTGAAATGATTCCATGGTCAAAAGTTATGTTGTCAAGGTCATCCGAAAAATGAAGCAGACTCAAAAAAAAACAATGACAAAAATATCTTTTTAATTTTAAGGGTCATAATCTGGAGAACTGATCCTTCTACAGGTAAACGATGTGCATTGTTTTATTTGCAGCAATTTTAGGGTTATACGATTTAAAACAAAAACCAACGTTTTTTTTTGTTTTTTGTTATGTATTTTTTAGGGGTTTTTATTTATTTATTTATTTTTGGGGTTTTTTTTTTGTCAAGTTGGCAATAAATTTTTACAATGATTATTTGTTTCACAATGTATTTGCCCACTGATATTTTTGTGTGAAATGAACAATGAAAGGTTGGTGTATTTCAAAATACCCATGATAAGTATACCTTATGCTTATAATTACTCACTCTTAAAAGTGGTAAAAAGTGACAAAAATGCATGAATTTGGTGAAAATTTTGCACCAAAAATGGTTAATTTCTACGTATTTTTAGTCACACCAGTCTACCTTTTTATTTATGTTATCTTTTAATCTTTTTTGAAACTGTCTGATTGGGCTGAAAATTTCTTTATTTTGTGCATAAATAAAAGTTCGAAAATTGTCTGTTTTATGGTTTCAAAGATGGTCCAAAGACTGTTGCAATGGTTACCATGGCAACAGTTGTCAAAAACAATAAACTAGTATTATGTTTTATGATTTATTGATTTATATCAACCTAAAAAGTAAAAATCAACCAAATCTGTGACATAAAACAACACCCAGATACTTTTAAAACACTCAAAAATGTCAAAAAGAACCAGAAAGAACTAAATACCGAAGTCAATGCAAATTAAGTTTCTGCAGACGAAAATTTCAACATAACTCTCCAATGCATATCAAATAAAAACATTTTGAAGACCACAAACCGAAAGATTAAAAAAGGCGAACCTGACGTTTGATCAAAAGGGACATAGTTATCTTGGTGGGTGAAAGTTTTTTGTTATTTTTTTGTCATTTAAATGCAATGAATTGATCAATACAAATATTGTCCTCAAACAAAGTCCTAAATGATATCTCTGGACACCTTATCTCAACCAGCAAAGGCCTACCCAAAAGTGGTAATAATTTATTATGCATAGTTATGTGTTTTTATCATTTGTATCTGATTCCCAATAACATGGAAACACATTTAACATCAAAAGTTGATATACAATGTCAATAGTTAACATCTATTAAAAATTACTTCTTAATTAATCAAGCAAAATGGTTGTAATGCAATACCTCATAAGAACCATAGAAAAGGCAGTTATGCCTGAGATTATCTGTGCCAAACGTCAGTCTATGGAAAATGGAAAATATAAAAGACAGTTGTGCCTAAGATCATATGAGCCAAATATCAAGTTGGAATAGCAACAATGTATATTTATGCTAATGAAACTCCAAATGTTCAATTCTTAAGTGACATGAAAACATATTATATTTATTTGCAGTGTGGTATGGACAGCATAGTTTAGAAATATGAAATACATCTCCCAAATCAAATTTGTATAATCAGGCTGACAAGACGTTTAGTTTTCATTTTTTACCGCTTTATCCCTTGGAAAAATGCAGTTATTACAATGGTGAAAATGGCTGCCAAATAGGTACGTCCAGAGCAAATCTCATACAGTCTTTAAGATAGAAGGTTTAGATTTACAAATGATTGTACATATATCAAAAATGTGCATGTTACCTTGATTTTGATTTTTGATAATTAATGCCAAAATTACCAGTTGTTGAACTTAGTCATGATGATGT
>MJUU01005726.1:20067-38394 GCA_002080025.1 Modiolus philippinarum
AAAATTTTACCATGGTACTGTTTGAGGGTTAGAGAAGTAACATGTACGATGGACTTTAATTGGTTTTGTCTAAGGGGTAGAAAATGACATTTACCAATCCTCTACCAAACAGATCATTCAAAACAATATATGCCTCACTGATAGTGTGACGGGTGTCGCTATCAGGGTAGGATATGCTTACCCTTAGGGAGTACCTGATGTCACTCCCGGTTTTCATGGGAGTTCACACTATGAGAGCCTTAGTTCTTAATGTTATCTTTTTATTTCCGTGAATTGTAGCTGTCTCACGTCCTTGTTTTGTCTTTGTTTTTTCTGTTGCCGTTTTTGCCATGTCTTTGTTTTGAATGTTGTAACTTCTATTTCTGTGCTTTGTATCTGTCTAACGTCTTCGTTTTCTGTGTCTAACGTCATTGTTTTCTGTGTTCTTTTTTTGGCCGTGTCTTTGGACTTCGATTTTTGCAAATTTCACTCCTTTGTTCCTTCGGTATTCTACTGCCGTTGTTTTGGACTTCGATTTTTGTGGTCATCGCTTACCTTACTCCAAAAGCACATATGAAATAAAAATAAACAAACGCATTGCAAGAAAATAACCTTGTACAAGCCCAAAATAAACCACGTGGTTGCGTTGATATTCGAATCAACAAAGGGGTACAATGATTTTTCGTAGATTGTCAGTATTTGATGAACCAATCACTGTTTACAAAAACTTTAACAATGTTCTAGAAAGATCTGCACGGTAGACGATTGGTTAATGTCATCGATGCAAGTGAAACTGAATTGCAAACTGTAAACACTGAATATGAATTACTGATGTTCACCCATACTACAATGCAAATAATGTAAATTTGATAGTAAACATTTACGTTGTTCTTGCAGTGAATTTTCAAAAAAGAGCCATCTTGAAAAATAGAAAAATGTAAAACGAAGTCGATTAATTGTCTAAAACAACGACAGAAGAACAAAGCACAAGATTGATTACATAAATCAAAGATAAGAGACAGGGCAAAAACAAGAACATCAAAAGACGAAAGACACTACACACCCACAAAACACTCGAACACCACAAATACAACACTCAAAACTAAAGCACTAACAGCGTGAACTCAAGAAAAAAAGAGAGACAACAGATGCTTGCTCTGTATGCAGCACCCGTTACACTGCCAGTGGGTCCGTCAAAATCGGTAATTTCAAATCCAGGAAGACGTAAATCTAGCTGAAAATGTCTGTCTATGATGTCGTTGTGACATCAGGTGTGCGAAAACGTCACATATAAAGCTACATATAAAGACACATATTTACAGTTGATCCAGCCAAGACCAATTTCGAAACACTTGTACAACTAAGCATTGCATTAGTTGCATTTGTGTATCATTGTGTATTTTTTATTCATGAAAACAATTTTCAGAGAAAATTTAGTTCTTTCAGTTTCAGCAGCAGGTTTGGGCCTGTCCTAAGTCAGGAAATTTATTAAGCCTTTGTGTGTCTTGTCTTTTTTCTAGTTCGTTTACTTTATGTCTATAGTAGTCAAGGATGATGTTTATTTCGCTAGAACTTGATTACTCTTTATTCAGGGGCCGAATCCGACCTGCCGTTGGGTGTGGGGTTCTCTCACAGTTCATTGAAGTTCTTATGGGGGCTTTGAGTTGTTATTACTCCCCTTTGGGTCGTTGTCTCTTTGACACATTCCCCGTTTCCCTTCTTTTTTTCAGTTATAATAATAGTGTTTACGTGAAGTAATGTTATTGAGTATTATGCATGAGTCTCTGTGACTCTTTTTTTTCTTTTCCTTTTTTACCAGGCATTAGACTATTTAGCAATTGGTATACATGAGATAGCTAATATGAGCGAGCGAAGGATTGAGAGACTTGTAAATCCAGGTAAATTTACTGGTTTGCTTTCATACCTTTCATCACCTCTGATCAAAGTCTTGTTTATTTTTTAATTTCAGTTAGTGTATATATCATTTTTAATAAAAAGTAAGTGACAACCGAACTGTCAGTCTAAATGACTAATCCAAAGACAATGGCATTAAAGGAAACATCAAGAAACAAAGACATCAGATAAGTACGGCATAGAAAAACAGAGACACACATACAGATGAACAACCCGAACCAAAGATCAGGTGCAACGACAGAGTAAGTGTCCTGCTTCTTTCAGACAACGATAAAAATCGAATCATTTTTGATAATGATTTACATTTATCGGTTCATATGTCATCGAATTTGTATAACTTGAAAAACACGCCGCTGTTTGATGGAATAATTTAATCTAAACATTCGATGTTGTTAAATTGTAGACTCATTTTCTAAAACTCACCTTTAATAGAATTCATTTTCTTTTTACCACTTGGCCGACGCCATCGCTTGTGGATTATTAGTCACCAAGTGCATTCATCAACCCGGAAGCCAGTACTTCCGTGCTGACCCGAAACCCGATTTTATTTGAACGCATGCAATATTGAAATTAAAGAAAAACATTTTAGGAATGTTTCCCTCTTACATAGCTCTGTCCTTGGCTGATTTTTGGCTTTCTTTTAAGATCCTATTGGTAATATGGTCAGCCTCAACACATATTTCAGTTTATGGATTTCCAAATGTTTTGATTTGGTCTGCACTGGCGAGGCATGGGTTGTCGGGATGCACATGTGCGGAAACTAAATTTACAGTGACCTCGGCATTTTGTTATTTAATGACATCAATAACATTTATATTTTTTCAGCCTATAGTGAACTACCAGCTTTCCTTACGCCTGATGGAGGTTTAAATTCAGGTTTTATGATTGCACACTGCACTGCCGCTTCGTTAGGTAAGCAAGTTAATAGCAACAAAACTGACATGTTTTCTATTCATTTTGGTGTAGTTATTGTCATGTTTTGCAATAACTTTAGTATTATGAGATTGATATATTTCATGTTAATATGCAAAATTTTGTAAAACGTGTTATGATTATTGTAACATCGAAAAAAGCATTTTGACACTGCAAAGCCATTCAGTTGTTTTGCATTTTAACAAAACAAGACATTTAACATTAAATCTGAAAAGAAATACAATTTGACAGTTATCAGTGAACAGAATGTCCTCATTATACTAAGATATTACAATATATTCTAGTCAGTGAAAATAAGGTTTTGTGCCATCCTGCGTCAGTTGATTCCTTAACAACCAGTGCTGGGACAGAGGATCATGTATCCATGGGTGGATTTGCTGCCAGAAAATGCCTACGTGTTGTAGAGCATGTGGAGCAAGGTAAGACCTGTTGTATTAGATGTAATGTCTCCTTTACGACGGAAACAGTAGACCATATGTACCCTTCCGAGACACCTTCAGATACCTTTTTTTCATCCCATTTTTCAATAAGGAGCTTTATTTAATGGAATTCTACCCAGTTAGTATTTCTTTTTAATTTCTTTCGGTGATTATGATTGATTTCATTGGAAAGACAATTTTGGTTTCAAGTACACATGTTCTTGTGCCTTTAGGGTCAACAGAGAGAGAAGTGGTGGAGTGCATGCAAACCAAACTTTGATTGGCCGTATTTCATTGTTAGATGGTTGTGGTCTGGTTTTTGTATTTACGACTGCTGAATTGTTTTGTTTTCATTTTTCTCTGTCTCTCCATATTTGCCGTGGATAAAAAATTTTGGCATTCAGAAATGTTATTTGTGTATTTGCTGACCGTATGATTGATGAAATGTAAATTTTGTGATTCGATCGCAAAACAAATTCACCTTCTTCATGCATTTTATTTTTGTTACAGTGATTGCAATAGAACTACTAGCTGCTTGTCAGGCCATGGAATTTTTACGTCCTCTAAAATCTACAGCACCTCTTGAAGAAGTATACAAATTAGTCAGAAGTAAAGTTGGGTAGGTTTTTATCTATGAATGAAAATCCTTTTTAAGTCCTTTTTTCAGATTTTACACATGTTTTGATAAATTGATTGTAGAATCTTTTAATTTTATCTGATCTGAAGAGACTTGACTTGTCGGATTGCGCATATACAGCAATTAAATTTACAGTAACTTCGGCAATTTGTTATTTAAACTGTTATACATCACAATAAATAAAGATTGGTCAGCCATGAGGAACTACTTAAAAAATTCCGTAATAATACAATAACCCTACAACAACCTTATAGTAACAAGGAAAAAGAATAATGATATCAACAGCCTTTGTCATATCATTGGTGCTGCTTCTGAACATATTGCATCTATCTTCATGAAAACTGGAGTCCTTTTCACTCGTCTTATATCACTTTTTCATGCTTAAGGTTGTGTCTATTAAGAATGTAAAGATATGCACATGTGAGATTGGGCAGTTGTCCACTTGATCAATTATGATGATGCACGCTGAACACGCTGACACACAGAAGACCGGTCTCTTTCATAAATAAGCAATGAATGGATATGGAGTAAATGCACATGAGACAAAATATCTATAAATGCATGGTAAAAAGCAATGGAACGGCGCTTTTATTGTTGTTCTTCATCTTGAAGTCACCATGAGGCCTTCAACAATGAGCTTTGCCCATACCTCATAGTAAGTTCAAGACGGCCCCTAGCACCGGTTTGAGCGGAATTCATTACTAGATGTCGAGCAATGCTACATCCATGTTTATTCTTGCCATAGATGCGGGATTGTCAATAAACATTAAGTAAACTGGCAAAGTGTTCTTACAATCACTGTCATCCGTTGCCCGAAAAAAGCACCAGTTTCCCCAGCTGGTGGACAATCATAACAAATAGACAAACACAGGGCACTCATCAAGTCGATTCTGAGAAAACTTGGCTGTATAAATTATTGAGATGTTTGCAATATTAACAGGTGGTCAGATCACATTTTGAAATTACAAAAATAGAATGCCGAAATTCGAAAGTGTGATAGTACATCCATATGAGAAATTCTCTCAAGCACAAGTTCACCATACCTGAAATGTATATAGAGCATAAATTTCTGGCTCGGGGAATCTTTTTACGGACTCCACACTGCAGGAGAGACAAACTCCTGTCTAAAATAAGCAATGAAGGGATTTGAGTAATTGCACATGAGACAAAATCTCTATAAGTGCATGGTAAAAAGCAATGGAATAACGCTTTTATTGTTGTTCTTCATCTTTAAGTCACCATGAGGCCTTCAACAATGTGCCTTGCCCATACCTCATAGTAAGTTCAAGACGGTGAGCGGAATTCACAACCACATTTAATAAGCCATATCTCTTTATAATACAGGAATTTAGAGATAGGAACTCTTATGTAATTGAAGACAGATATAAGTGTCTCAAATACCAGTAAGCGGTATTGTTAGTAATTCCTGGGCTAATAGATAAATTTATAAACCCTAAACACAAACTGTTAATAAACTTGGAGTGTTTGTATAACTTCTCGTAATAGCTAAATACCGAACTTACTGTGAATTTGGTTTCTGCATATGCGTATTTCGACAACTTATGTCTCTTCAGTGCAGATAAAATCTAAACGTTTGGAAGACCATCAACTCAAAGATGTTTAAGAACTGATAGAGAACAAATAACCAATATGATCTAAATATAAAGCCAAAATCATCTGGGGACAGAGCTTTGCATGAGGGAGATACTACTTACTTTTCAACAAATTTTACAAAATCTAGATATTGTAATCTTCCAAATTCAATCGGTTTTCGGGTCAGCACCGAAGTACTGACTACTGGGCTGGTGAATATCCTCGGGGATTAACAATCCACCAACCTAAATGACAATTAACCTTGAACCTCAAACGCTACAAATAAATTAAATATAAGTCACCCTTAATCAATTCTCCCCACTTCCTACGATATTACAAAGGTACTCTGTGTCAAAAAGCTATATTGATCTCTCATATACTGGTATATGGTCCTGTACTGTTTTGTAATAACTTTATGACTGTCCTCCCTATTACACTTGGTAATTACATAAACGAATTATGACTGTTTTCCAAATTACAACAAACTTGTTGAAAGATACTAAATTTATCATTTTTAGACCATGGAATAAGGACAGGTATATGTCACCAGACATCGATGCTGTTACGAAACTCTTACAGGAAGAAAAGGTATTTTCGGTCTTTTAATTTTTTAAAATAACTAACAAAAAATTAAAGTAATGCCTAGTGGAATATCAAATATGTATTTGTTGATAAACAGCTTGGATTATAAGACCTTACTAATTTCATCCTAAAGTGCAAAAATTCATATCACAATAAATGTTCGGATCGTAAAGCCTGATATTCTGTAATACACATATATATGAAGACTTATGATTTATGAATAATAACAAACAACTTTTATAGAATAACGAAGGAAGATAGGATGCCTTATATACTAAAATCAGCATGGCAAAAAAGAGAATAGAAAAAACTGAGCCATTAGACAGACACTAAAATGCAGAAATTAAAACACAACATAAAAAAACTGAGGCATTTACAGTGTGATTTCCCATAAAAAACGAGAGTAATATATAAGGTACTCCGGAATAATTATCTCTATAAAGGGCACCCCTAATTCAAAGAGAAACAGAATATTCTGATAGTAAATTTTAAGCCCAGTGTTTAAATGTAATATGACATTAATTTATAGTGGCAAAAATCTTCTTCCGAAATTTTGAGTTACTTTCATAACACTTATGGTAGTAACAACATATTAATGTTGAAACTCAAATGCAGAAAGGATGTTTAGAGTCTCGTTAGGCGATATGCATGAGACGCTAAGGCCATACAAAATTAATTAATTGGTTCTCAGGCAATTTTTCATTTAAAATGATGAGGAAGGGAGGTGATTTTTTTTATCTTTTTATTTGCCAAAAAATAGATGAGGCAGCTTTTTACATTGTAAAAACCACCAAAAATGTAGTGAGGGAGGTGATATTTTGTTTTTATTTTATTGAAATGGCAAAATATAGGGTCAATGAGGGGCTTTTTTCAAGCCTCAAACTAGATGAGGGAGGGCCTGTGAACCAGTAAATTATTTTTTTATGGCCTAATATGGAGACCACCAGATCCATTGCTTGAAGAAGACGATCAAAAGCAGCAAGACAAGCAGAAGTATTGTACACTTTTCAACTTTTCTTAAAGTGACACATTAATAAGAAAACTTTACTTGGCAGTCGTTTTTTGTTATCAATAAACTCGTCTGTTATCAGAAATCTTGATTTGTCTCTCCTAATAGAACGTTATATAACTTTAGGTTTGGTATAAGGTTAAGCCATATATGGATAACTACCACTCAATGCAAGATATTGAAACCCGTGTATTTTCGCCAACATCAATCGGACGCCCGGACGGCCCTGCACCGAAAAGGAGAAAGACCACTAGCATGTCTCGTCGGTAACTGACACCTTATCGTGTTTATATGTATATACCAACAATGTAGAAAACTCTTTATCAATGGTAGTGTAATGGCATTTTAATTTATAGAAGCAATTAAAATGATGTACTGAACTTACATAATAAGTTTTTTCTTTAATTATTCTGAAATAAAATACATTATGATTAGAATGACAGTTAATTTTATAGTATTCTATTGATCGGATTCAAGTTTTATCTTTTTGACTTTGAATTTCATATTTGTTTAATTGATTTGTGGTTTCTATATCTAGTTTTTTTATTGATGCTGACATCCAATTTCAATGACACATAGAAATTGTCTTATTGAGTAGTAATGACTTGCATTGTCAACTGTTATCATGTTGAGACGATTTTACAATTTAAATCTGCCTGCGAGTTTTACAATTCGTTTGATAAACATAAACTGTAAGAATAAAGAGATGAAATTCGGCATCACACAGAAAAAACCTACATATTCTGTGTGAGATTTGCCACACCTGCAAAGAGATTTGCCACACCTACAATAATATTGCCTTAAGACACATTGGAAAATGAATAAAGAAGCACAAAGATAGAATATAGAGATATCTAAAAAAATAAAGAAAGAAAAAAAATATAAATAAAAAAAACAGGAGACGTTAATTAGGTTAAACAAATGGAAACAACTGGAGACACCACAAAACTGGAGCAGTATTAGTGCAAGTTGATTTTGTTGCACTACGTACCTAAATCAGCACCAATATGTTCTCGGTGTAATAACTGTAAGTAGCAGTTTTTAGTGTATACAGTGCAGCAAGAACTTTTTATATGAGGTTACAAAACAATGTCGAAAAGTTTCATTATTTTATTTCTTCCAATGTAAACACCTACGACGGCCAAAAAATAAAATCGCAGGCCACAATATACAACGGAACTACCATTGAAAAACAAAAATGACAAAAATAACGTTAACAAGTTTAGGAACTCAGGATAAAGGGACTTGGTACCGACACTACCAAAGCTAGGGACCGGGTAAAACCGGGTTTTTGATACCCAAGCCACCCCTTTCATTTTCCCGTTTACCTATAGTATAATTGAAATACGGCTATAACCCAATAAAAGTAGCTTACTGAGTCCCTGACCATTATCTTAAAAAGAAGACAAAGAGACAAAACGTAAATTAGAGAGATGACTCAAGGAGCCTAGTCTGCAAGAAGACCGGAAGAAAAATCAAATTTGACACTTTTTTCATAAAGTTTAATGTCATTTAATGATAAAGTTTCGTCGTTTGCTTTTTGATTTATAGTACTGCCCTAATATGAATTTGTTTATTTGTCTGCAGTCCTGCAGTTAGATAATTTGTTTATTGTCTGCCTTCAGATTTAGCGCCTGTTGTTAGACGATTTAGTTGTTTAATTTGTCATTTTTGTTTCTGTTTTTCTCTTATTGTGCTATTTTAAGTTTTTGAACCTCTAATTAAGGAATGTCCGATGAGGTTGCTGCTTCAGTATTTGTAAACCAATAGTCTTCTTGTTTTTTCATTATGTTTTCATGGTTTAAGTTTAATAATCTGGCATTTTGGAATATGCGTAATTATGCTATGTTTTATGTTGCTCCTTGGTATTACCCTGTCATTAGTTGATTAAATGAATATCTTAGAATTTAAATTTGCTGATATTGAAAGTTTTGATATTCGATGGTGAACAACAGATATCAAATACTACATTCAAATATTTGTTTGTCTGTTAAATCTACTGGAAAATACAACTAAGTTCAATTTTAATTGGAATATATATTATTTTGAAAGTTTTGATATGCGATGGTGAACAACAGATATCAAATACTACATTCAAATATTTGTTTGTCTGTTAAATCTACTGGAAAATACAACTAAGTTCAATTCTAATTGGAATATATATTATTTTGAAAGTTTTGATATTCGATGGTGAACAACAGATATCAAATACTACATTCAAATATTTGTTTGTCTGTTAAATCTACTGGAAAATACAACTAAGTTCAATTTTAATTGTAATATATATTGTATTGAAAGTTTTGATATTCGATGGTGAAAAACAGATATCAAATACTACATTCAAATATATGTTTGTCTGTTAAATCTACTGGAAAATACAACTAAGTTCAATTTTAATTGGAATATATATTGTATTGAAACTATTTGTTGCATGAGAAACATAGACTGACAAATACTATAGCATCGCAAGTCTTGCCAGTCTTTATTTGAGAGTGGAGTATGGTACGGAAGATTCGTGAACTATATATACTCTTGGTCATAAATATGGAATATTTTTCATGGGAATGCCTGAGATATTTAAGGGTTGTTTTCAAAAATTGAAATTATCCTTTAAAAATCGCTGACTTATCACTTAAATCATTCATGTACATGATGGGCATCAGAAATTACATTTTTGGTTAATATATGTACACCCAATATTTAATAAAAAAAAAGTCACAAAAAGTTCGTTTCAGAAGGGGTTGAAGGAGTGGTCTGACAGAATCGTAAAATAAGAAACTTCCGTACTTCACAGTTGGAAAAAAATGTTTAAAACAACTAAACTTTCAATAGGTAAAACAACTAGATTATCTTTTTTATCAGTTACTTCGATATTTTGTTTTTATTTTTTATTTTATCATATGAAGCAAAATGTTATGCTTTCATCTGCACACTTTTGTACATAATGCTTCCTAACTTCAAATTATGGCTCAGAAAATACGAATATTCCAAATTTATGACCAAGTGTATATATTACTCCATCTTTTTAGTAAGTATTTTGCACGCCATATGATAAAATCCAACTTTCACTTTTAAATTAACAACAAAATGAATGTTGTGAGGTGTCCATGATGTATAAAATATAATGACAGGTAAGACCATTAATGAACCACCAAAAATGGGATAAATAATGAAAATCATAAAAAATAAAAAGAAAAATAAAAAATGGGAAACAATTGACCCACATTTTAACCTGCAAGGTATTTGTATCAATGGTAAAGATGAAATAAATTACGTAATGATACTCTGGATCCAATTTGTCAAGTCAAGCACAGGTAAGATTGATGGGCAGCTAAATTCGAAAAATTAATTAAAATTTGAACATTTTCACAAAAGGATTTTCACAAAAGGTTAATTCGATCTATGAAAAAGAATCGGTTATCAGTTGTGGAAGACATGTATAGTTCGTTTGAATTCCATAGGCTAGAGAGTAAAAAAAATAATTAAAGATCCACATTTTATTTTTTTTTACATTTACCTTATCATATATTTATTGTGTGTATTTAGGCGAACTCTGAGTATGAGTCTGAGATTTTTTTCTCCAATAATTATAAAATAGGAACTTGCAATATCTAAACCTGAGGGTTTCCCTCGTGTGTGATTGAATCTGATTGATTGAATTAACAGGAATCATTTTGATAAAAACTCTACAAATACATGGTAGAACCCAGCAATGGAACTACGCTTTTATTGTGTATTCAATTTCAGGTCACCATGAAACCTTTACCAATGAGCTTTGCTAAAACATCATTATAAGTCAAAGACGCCCCTGGCACTGGGTTGAACGGAATTCATTGTTAAATGTAAAACAAAGCTCCAAAGTGTTCACCCGTTGCCCGACAAAAGGCTCATAAATCAATAGCTGTGACTCGTTGGAAAAGATGACTGTCACATTAAACCAATCACAGGACACTCACCTTTTAACCTAGAATTCTTATTTACATGTATAAGAAACTCCCAATTGCCAACTTTTTTAATTTAGAGTATTGTAGTAAGTAGAAATGTATAAAAAGCAACGAGATTTCTTCATTATAACATGACAAGCCAATCAAATTGCTACCAGTAACTTGGCAAGCTCGCCACATTGTTAACTGTAACCCTTTCAGCCTGAGGATATCTTGTCTATATAATTTAGGTCTGTGTCTCATACTAGAGTTGTCTTTTTTTCAATACTGATGCTAGTGCATTTGTAGTGCAGAGAAGACACGGGTTCTATAAACTCCAATCAGTTTCTTCAATCATGTTTTTTAAGGTTAAGTTTTTTAGGCCTGGCCTAAAAGGCCATGTGAGCATTTGCCATCAAAATGTGTCCGTCGTGCGTTTGTCAACAATTTAAAAAAATCTCCTCCTCTGAAACTGCTGGGCCAAATAACACCAAACTTTGCCTGAATCATCCCAAGGGTATGGCTTCTCAAACTTTTGCCTAAAATAGAACAAAGGGATAAATTGCAGTTTTGGGCCAATAACTCGAAAATCGATACAGATATCAAAAATCTGACAGAAGAAAAATTGTTCAGAATGGCAAGCTCTTGCCACCCTGCAATTTTGAAGGAAATCCAAAAACTATGGAGGAGTTATTGCCATTTTTTACCAAATTTTCAAAAAAAAAATTATCTTTTGTAGTCTTTTAATTTGAAAACTATAAAAGATAAAAATCAAGTGTTACTTGATAAAATGTTTGCCATGATAATATCTACCTACCCTTCAATTTTGAAAGAAATTCGCAAACCAATATAAGAGTTGTTGCTCTTTAATCACATAAATTTTAAAATGTTTATATTTTTCGTCATTTATTTCCGAAACTTTAAAGATAGAGGTAATCCGGGAAGACGTGAATCCAGCTGAAAATGTCAACTTTCATCTGGGATACTGACACGCCATATCTTTCAATGATGTCATGGCGACGGCCATAGAATTTCCTGAGGGATGAAATTAACATAGGTTGAACAAATTCCTGACTAAGCAACTTTTGGGACAGTGTTTTTGCTCTGTTCAAAAAATCACTGTACAAACTATACACTCGACAGTAAAGAATCAACTTTTAAATGTACACTCCATAGGCTGCTAAGAAATTGGGAAATTAAAATCATCACGCTTGTCATATAGGTTAGATTTCAAACGTCTATCTTCGCCAATATACAATAAAAGATCTAGGTACGAATCTGGAGTAGGTGTATCAGTTGTTTCTTTAATTTCAAGCTCATTGGGATAGATCTGATGTTAATTCTCCTTAAATTTGGGATTATTAAAAGAAAGTTTACAGTCTATGTAGCGGAAGCTGAAATTAAAGGAATGGGCTAAATGTTTTTGTTTTCTTTGTTTAAGCCCTTGTAAAAACTTGGCCTCGCACCAGTAAAGGAAAAGCTCTGCTTAAAGCGGCGCACAGTTAGATCCCATAGTAATCCCTGTTGTCTGTTGGAAAACACGACCTCCGAATTCGACAAAAATATTGTCGATCAAAAATTCTAACATTTTGATTACTTCAGTCTCAGTGTACTTCTTGTCTGAATCGGTGTGGTTCTTAACAGAATATGTCTTGTCTTTCCATATAACTAAATAAGTGTATCTGCGATCTCCATTTTTAGTGCAGAAACATTGATGTATTAAATCTGCAATTACTGTTTTCAGTTTATTGTGTGGCAGGTTTGTATAAAGAGTAGAAAAGTCAAAAGTTTGAATGCTATGGCAATGGGTTAATGTAAATTGATAAAATATTTACCATGACAAGATCAACCTTCTCCTCAATTTTGAAAGAAATTCCGAAACCCACTTAGGAATAATTGCCCTTTAATCACCATTTTTTACCATTTTTACGTTTTTGGTCATTTATTTCCAAAACTATAAATTATAGAGGTTAGAAGTAAATTGATTAAATGTTTGCCATGTCAATATCTACATAACCTGCAATTTTGAAAGAAATACTGAAACCCATGTAACAGTTTTGCCCTTCATCACATAAATTTTACATTTCTTACGTTTTTCGTCATTTATTTCCCAAACTATAAATGATTGATAAAATATTTGCAATGTCAATATCTACCTAGCCTGCAATTTTAAGGAAAATCCAAAAGACCATGTAAGAGTTATTGCGATTTTTGACCGATTTTTCTATATTTTCATCAATTTTTGTCTTTGAATTCCAAAACTTTAAAAGATACAGGTCAGGTGTCAATTGATAAAATGTTTGCCATGAAAAGATTTACTTACCCTTAAATTTTGAAAGAAAGTATTTTGAAACCATTGGACTAATGCCACTGCTGGTGGACCAGAGGTCCCCGAGGGTATTCACCAGTCCAAAAGCCAGACTTGTCTGGCACGAAAATTACCTAGCGATTTATATAAAAAATTACTAAGTTTTCGAAATGCGCATATGCAGACAATAAATTCACAGTAACTTCGGTATTTAACTGTTTTATCAAAATTCTAACCCCTTAAAAATACTACGGCTTCATTCCTTGTATGGCACTCGGTGGATGTCCTTAGTACTAGATTCGGCTTCCTATTTCGGTATTTTGGTAATGAGTATTTCTTTCTTTACAATTTTTCGATTATGGCTTTCCATATCATTTGATTTTAATGCTGCTGATGAGAGGTTACTCCTTCAAACACGTGTACAGCATAACTAACTTTACTGTTCGTTTTTGCAACTTTGGTATTTTTGTATTTTTATTACCAAACCATTTTAATAGTTATTGCCCTTTATTAGCTTGATGCACTTAAATTTAAGTTTTCGGATGATTGCAGGTCTCCATTACTATAGATATTAGGATCATCGAACGCATATATCTCTAAAGGTAGGTAAGAATCCAAGCAAAATTTGGTTACTGTGACAATGTGTCATATAATGAGGCGAACTTTGTTATTATTGATTACCTATGTTAAACTTTGCCTAGAGGCTGATGGTAAGGGATACAGGCTAAAGTGAGCCTCAAGTTTTCTCTATAGAAAATATATATCGTTTGTACAATGTCAGAAATTCAATTAATTGATAACATGAATGGCTATATTTTTGTTATATTTAATCATTAACTCGTCACTGAATGTTTATAGACTGACTACTGCTGTCCCTAGGCTCACTAAGCTTTGCTCTGTTACGTAAGATTCGACGGCTTTAAGACAGACTCGTCAGTCTATGAATGTTTAGTGTAAAGAGTAGAATATTCATGTGGGTTATTACAAAATTACCAAAACAGAATTGTCAAGAGCCAAAATCCATGAGGCAAAATGACAAAGCAGGTGAAATAAACGGAAAAATTGTCGGCTTGCTACATTCTTTAAAAAAAGGTGGGTTAAACCGATTTTATGGAGCGCTAAAAATTCCCTTCCATTGTGGTATTGACCGGTAGCAACTCAACAGTAATTGCTATGGAAAGGTCGTCAACAGTAAAAAGAAATGATCATCCCACTTTTGAAGTGAAGAAAATCTTGAATCAGGGTTCTCATGTGCATTTATACCATATCTTTTCGAAGTTAATTCGGACCGAAACTTCGAATATTTCTACCTGGGACTAATTGCTATTGAAGAACTATTCAAAGGATCGTTTCAGAAGTCTTCATAAATAAGACAGTCATGGAAAATAGATTTGTCTAATGAGAAAGTCTTTTTTAATTTTAGCTAGCTATTGCCTAACGAATCAACTGTGAAACATACCCTCCCTAAGCCGGAGAAGCTGGAATATTACTGTCCATTTTAGGGAAATTGATAATATTGAAATTAAAATTGACTTTTTTGTCTTAAACTTTTGTACTGAGATGATCCTTTCCGTCAAACTCGAGATTCAAATAAAAAACAAATTTTTCTGTCTTTTCCTTTTATCTCTAGTTCTGGAGGATGTATAACAGAGGGGTTAAGTTAGCAAAAGATGTGTTATTAATGGAAATAACATCACCAATGTATCTAGAGGAGAGATTGAAAGATCTAACATCTTTTATCTTATGACCCTTTATATGAATCTCTGAAGAAATTCATTCCCGTGGGAATATGAAAACAAGTCTGCGAGTAGAGAAGCACAATAAGTGCCAACTTGTATACCAACTTGCTGTTGATTAATAACACCTTTAAATGTGACAAAATATTATCGAAATATTATCTGTATTTGAAATCTAAGCTATATGACAAGCGTGATGATTTTAATTTCCCCATTGTGAACTTTCCCTTTCTTAGCAGCAATAAACCTACCGCTCCAGCCTATGGAGTGTACATTTTCAAAGTTGATTCGTTACTGTCGATCGTGTAGTTTGTACAGTGATGTTTTTAACAGAGCAAAAACACTGTCCCAAAAGCTGCTTAGTCAGGGATTTGTTCAACCAATGTTAATTTCATCCCTCAAGAAATTCTGTGGCCGTCACAATAACATCATTGAAAGATATGACGCGTCAGTATCCCAAAATGAAAGTGGACATTTTCAGCTAGATTCACGTCTTCCCGGATTTGACTACCGACTTTGACATTTTTCCGGATTGAATCACTCACAGTCTGACGGATGTTGTTAACAGAGCAGGACATGCTTACCCTTCCAGAGCACCTGATGTCACTCTCAGTTTCCCTTGAGTTCACACTGTGAGTGCCTTTGTTTTGAATGTTGTTATTTATGTTTCTGTGCTTTGTGTCTGTCTGGCGTCGTTGTTTTTTTTTGTGTCTAACGTCGTTGTTTTCTGTGTTCTCGTTTTTGCCGTGTCTTTGGACTTCGATTTTTGTAAATTTCACTCCTTTGTACCTTTGGTATTCTACTGCCGTTGTTATCTGTTAGAAAATCAAGCAAACTGTACACCTGTTTTTCATTGTATATAGAAAGTGGATTTATAACCTTATACAACAACTTTTTTTTCAAATACCTTTTGAATGATACTTTAGATTTTGATTTTAGTTAATAATGGGGGAGCGTAGTATACAGTGTGGAAAAATCAAATATTTTTAGAGAATATATTTGAGAAAATGAACGGGATGTAAGATTTCCAAAGATACTTCGTGTTTTTAAGTATCAACATGTTATTTATGTTACTTCGGGCATAAATAGTGTCTCAATATGCTTGATGCCTGTCTTTGACTACAAACAAAATTTTAATCTAATAGACAATTCAATAATCGAACAAGATGAAGATTCAGCGATCTAATTCTTTGAGTAATTTTGTTACCCAATATAGGTATGGCAGGTCTTGGTTGTTATTTTTAGCATAAATATTCAAGGCGGACATGAATAACCTGTGATTGGAAATGATTTGAACTCTGTCAAATGAAACTCTTTTGTATGTAGCAGTGCTCGATGTATTTTGATCTTCGATGAAGCAGTTGTAATAATGTGCTTTACATACAAAAGCGATGTTATAAGAAGCATTGTCTGCAGGTACAACATCATATTTCTCATGTAATTTAATTTTCATTTAATGGTGCAATAGGACAAAAGTAATGACCTTTCTCACTTTGTTTATCACTCCAACGGTAATACAAGAACACCACATTCTAAAACTCTCGTTCGGCAGTGCCCTTTGGACTCAAGATACCTTTATCATATAAAAAATATAACTAAGTTATCATTAAAACAATATTGATATGAACGAATAATGGGTTCAGTGCAATAACTTGGCTTCTCGGGTAGGAGAATTCCAAAGTACTATTAATTCACCACAGAGGCAAACGAAAACGTATGTCATTAACCGAAACTCTTCCCCACCATACTTTCTTCCTACCTTCACTATATTTAAATGCAATTTTATTCCACGATTTGAGAATTGTAGGGGAATAAAGGATATTCTCTCTTTTTGAAGTCAGTAGATAAAAGTTTGAAAACCAGCGGAACAGTACTGTTATTGGTATTTCCCTATATTAGTTTCTTCTTTTTGATTTTCTATAACTTTCAAAATAAATCCTCATGGTATCACGAATTGAAACAGCAAGTGTAAATCTACTTAAAATTTTGATTATTCAATCTCATGCTTTGATTTAAATCTAATTGTTTGAATATTTTTGGGGAAAACTGGGTAAGTTTTTTTATGTTTTCCTCGTTAAATTAATATCTATGATAAAGATAAAAGGTGCACTGATTTTGGTACACGATGACTGGAAAACAATGACCAATGTCAGAGAAATTCAAATAACTTTAAAATGGAGTATAGTTTAATATGCTCTTTGTCATACCAAACGGCGTAGGTAAGTCCTTCTTGCCATTATCACAGTTGCCAAAACGCTGACATTCAAATTTATAAAAATTATATATCTGCCCTAAGCATATATGTCGCTGTTTGTAGTTATAGTTTCTGAACAATGAAGTTGTCAGTTAGGGTTCTCGGAGACTGGTATGTCGTACCATGTGAAGGTACAGAAAGTGTGAAATGGCTCGCAGAAGAAGCCATAAAAAGATACAGCAAAGCTAAGTCTTGTTCAGGACATGTCACTGAAAAGGTTCACGAAGTCAGAAAAGCCAAAGAAGGAGCTGTTTTGGACCAAGATGATACCATTAGAAATGTGTTGAATGATAACGATTTCATCACTGTTGGTAAGTAACAACTAAAAAAGTGATGTTGTCAGAAAATGTCCAACAAATCATCAGTCTTGTCTGTGAAATTGACTATATCCCTTGAAAAGAAGTGATACTGAATGGCCCAAACTGAGTCAGAATGAATAAGTGAGGGGGATGGGGTCAAGAGGGGTTACATCTGCAGGTTAACAATATTTATATTTTCCCAGTAACAGTTAACAATAAGAAACAAACCAAGTAACAAATTTTTTGTGATTAACAGCAAAGAGTGCATTTTTTCCCCTTTAACAGTTAACACAAAGTAAACACTTAACGAAACAGAACACATCAAATAATCCAATTCCAGCTAACAACTCATTTATTTCAACAAAACATTTAAAAATGCCCAAAACACATTAACAGAACAGCTCCTCTCAAAAGTTAGAAGTGACAAGGGCAATATACTATCCAGTGTTATCATAGAATTATTCCCCGTCAACTCTTTCTTATGTTCTGATTTTTTGTATACCAAATAGTTGATTTCTATCTGAACTGAAAAGAGAAAAGTTGTTGAAATGTCTGTTTGCAATAATACATTTCTCCCTCATGCAAAGCTCTGTCCTTAGCTGATTTTGGCTTTACATTTTGATCACATTGGTTATTTGTTCTCTATCAGTTTTTAAACATCTTTGAGTTTATGGTCTTCCAAACGTTTAGATCTTATCTGCACTGAAGAGACATAAGTTGTCGAAATGCGCATATGCAGAA
>MJUU01005730.1:20984-32205 GCA_002080025.1 Modiolus philippinarum
TCCAGAAAGCAAATTTTCTGGCAACGAAACTCTTATTCCATAAATGGCCTATTCGGCTTTTCACTGTATAACATGATCGGGATATATTTTCATCTTGTTCAATTTCTGTATTCGATTCGTTTGTCTTGCATTTGGTGCTTATCAACGTTTCAATGTTTTTAAATAGTTGATCTAAGTTTTCATTTACCTGAGTTCCTTGGTTCTGGATTTCATTTGTCCTTCTTGGTTCCTCTTCATTGAATTCCCTCATGTAGACATGAAATTCATCAAATCTATCGGCAAGAATAGTTAATTTTGAACTGATCTCCCGAAGTTCTTTCACAATGTCTTCGTTTGTAATTTTTTCAACTTTTTCCTTTGGCGGCATTTTCATAAACTTGTGCGGAAAGTTACATATAAAAAATCATCGCTGATACAGTGCTTGTACAGTAAAACATAACCAATCACACCATTGTACCATACACCATACACCATGCACCATTACACCATACACCATGAACCATTACACCATATACCATACACCATCACACCATACACCATTGCACCATATACCTTACACCATACACCATGCACCATGCACCATACACCATATACCATGTACCATACACCATACACCATGCACCATACACTTTACATCTTACACTATACACTATGTCCAGTACAATGTATTTGCATTTTGGTTTTTATTTTATAGTGGCCGGTAGATACAACCTCGGACATACACAAATGAATTTTATCTTTTTGTAGGACAAAATGAAGATTTTTAGTAAAAATTTGTCTCGGCGAGATCACATTTTTCAGTCTCAATTCTAGAGTTCTTTCCACAAAGCTTGTTATTTACAATCGTGTAAATAAAATAAAGGGTGATACATGTTTTCGTTTGCCGTATTTTATTTCGCCTGTTGCTTTTTCTCGCTTTTAAAATGTCATGTTTGCCCTCATCTTATTTATTCAGTATTTCCTTTATATCTTTCGATTATCGCGCGTACATTAAAAAACATATCATTATGAAGGCAGCAAAGGCTTAGGGTTATCATCGTTATGAGTGGCCGTTCATGTCAAAATTGTGATATTTCTATCGCTTTATTTTTTTCTATCGGCTTACTTTCAATAAGTATCGCGATACTTTCAATAAGTAACGGCTTACTTTCAACAAGTAACGGCTTACTTTCAACAAGTATCGCGATACTTTCAATAAGTAACGGCTTACTTGTTGAAAGTAAGCCGATACTTATTGAAAGTATCGCGATACTTATTGAAAGTAAGCCGAAAGAAAAAAGTAAAGCGATAGAAATATCACAATTTTGACATGAACGGCCACTCATACATCGTACAGCGTCCATAACCTTTTTTTCGTACACCAAACACGATCTTATTTCACCTGAAATGTACATTGTACACGAGAATTTCGATATTTCTTCCATCAAACAGAACCTATTTCTATTTTTTATTCACCGTACAATGAACCATTCCTTTAAAAACCTCATTAATCATATAAATAGAGAATTGGAGTACTAGGTGGCATTTGCACCATTTGGCATACTATCAATGTCCCTATTGTAGCATATTTTCAGTAAATTTGTACAAAATTTGAGTACTAAATGGTTTTTACATGATATCGCATAATATCGATATTACTATTGTTGCATATTTTCAGTAAATTTGTACCAAATTTGAGTACAAGATGGCATGTACATCATATCACATACTATCGATATCCCTATTGTTGCATATTTTCAGTGAATTTGTACCAAATTTGAGCACTTATGGCATTTACACCATATCGCATACTATCGATATCCCTATTGTTGCATGTTTTCAGTATATTTGTACCAAATTTGAGTACTAGATGGAATTTATATCATATCGCATACTATAGATATCACTATTGCTGCATATTTTCAGTAAATTTGTACCAAATTTGAGTATTAGATGGCATTTACACCATATCGCATACTATCGAAATCCCTATTGTTGCATGTTTTCAGTATATTTGTACCAATTAGAGTACTAAATGGCATTTACACCATATTGTTTACTATCTCTATCCCTATTGTTTAATATTTTCAGTAAATTTGTGCCAAATTTGACTATTAGATGGCATTTACACCATATCGTATTATATCGATATCCCTATTGTTGCATATTTTCAGTAAAATTGTACCAAATACACCATATTGCATACTATCAATATCCCTATTGTTGCATATTTTCAGTAAATTTATACCAAATTTGAGTATTAGATAGCATTAACACCATATCATACTATCAATATCCCTATTGTTGCATATTTTCAGTATATTTGTACCAAATTTGAGTACTAGATGGCACTTACATCATATTGCATACTATCGATATCCCTATTGTTGCATGTTTTCAGTAAATTTGTACCAAATTTTGGTACTAGATGGCATGTACATTATATCGCATACTATTGATATCCCTATTGTTGCATATTTTCAGTATATTTGTACCAAATTTGAGTATCAGATGGAATTTTCATCATATCACATAATTTCGATATCCCTATTGTTGCATATTTTCATCATATTTTCATCATGTTCCTTCGGTATTCGACTGCTGTTGCTCAGTAATTTTGTACCAAATTTGAGTTTTAATTCGCATTTACACCATATCGCATACTATCGATATCGCTATTGTTGCATGTTTTCAGTATATTTGTACCAAATTTGAGTACTACATGGAATTTATATCATATCGCATACTATCGATATCCCTATTGCTGCATATTTTCAGTAAATCTGTACCAAATTTAAGTATTAGATGGCATTATCACCATATCGCATTCTATCGATATCCCTATTGTTGCATGTTTTCAGTATATTTGTACGAAATTTGAGTACTAGATGACATTTACATCATATCGCATACTATCAATATCCCTATTGTTGCATATTTCCAGTAAATTTGTACCAAATTTGAGTACTAAATGGTTTTTACATGATATCGTATAATATTGATATCACTATTGTTCCATATTTCAGTAAATTTGTACAAAATTTGAGTACTAAATGGTTTTTACATGATATCGTATAATATCGATATTACTATTGTTGCATATTTTCAGTAAATTTGTACCAAATTTGAGTATGAGATTGAATTTACATCATATCGCATAATATCGATATCCCTATTGTTGCATATTTTCAGTAAATTTGTACAAAATTTTAGTACTAATTGGCATTCAAACCATATTGCATACTATCGATATCCCTATTGTTGCCTTTTTTCAGTAAATTTGTACCAAATTTGAGTACTAGATGGAATTTATATCATATCGCATACTATCGATATCCTATTGCTGCATATTTTCAGTAAATTTGTACCAAATTTGAGTATTAGATGGCATTTACACCATATCGCATACTATCGAAATCCCTATTGTTGCATGTTTTCAGTATATTTGTACCAAATTAGAGTACTAAATGGCATTTACTCCATATTGCATACTATCTCTATCCCTATCGTTGCATAGTTTCAGTTAATTTGTTCCAAATTTGACTATTAGATGGCATTTACACCATATCGTATTATATCGATATCCCTATTGTTGCATATTTTCAGTAAAATTGTACCAAATTTGAGCATTAGATGGTATTTACACCATATTTCATTCTATCAATATCCCTTTTGTTGCATATTTTCAGTAAATTTGTACCAAATTTGAGTATTAGATGGCATTTACACCATATTGCATACTATCGATATCCCTATTGTTGCATATTTTCAGTATATTTGTACCAAATTTGAGTACTAGATGGCACTTACATCATAATGCATACTATCAATATCCCTATTGTTGCATGTTTTCAGTAAATTTGTACATAATTTGAGTACTAGATGGCATGTACATCATATTGCATAATATCGATAACCCTATTGTTGCATATTTTCAGTAAATTTGTACCAAATTTGAGTACTAGATGGAATTTATATCATATCGCATACTATCAATATCCCTATTGCTGCATATTTTCAGTAAATCTGTACCAAATTTAAGTATTAGATGGCATTTTCACTATATCGCATACTATCGATATCTCTATTGTTGCATGTTTTCAGTATATCTGTACCAAATTTGAGTACCAGATGACATTTACATTATATGGCATACTATCGACATCCCTATTGTTGCATATTTTCAGTAAATTTGTACCTAATTTGAGTACTAGATGGCATTTACACAATATCACATACTATTGATATCCCTATTGTTGCATGTTTTCAGTATATTTGTACCAAATATGAGTACTAGATGGAATATATATCATATTGCATACTATCGATATCCATATTGTTGCATATTTCCAGTAAATTTGTACCAAATTAGAGTACTAGATTGCATTTACACCATATCGCATCCTATCAGTATCCTATTGTTGCATGTTTTCAGTATATTTGCACCAAATTTGAGTACTAGATTGCATTTACACCATATTGCATGGCATCTCTGTCTATATTGTTGCATATTTTCAGTAAATTTGTACTTAATTTTAGTATTAGATGGTATTTAAACCATGCTGCATACTTTTGATAGCCTTATTGTTGCATCTGTTCAGGAAATTTGTACCACATTAGGGTCACAACAGCTAGATAGTATTCTGACAAAATGACATATACTATGCATACACCATATCATACATGTGATAGCTCCCGGATCCTGCGGGAGTCTCCCGTTTTTAAGACCTGAAATTTGTCCTCACGGATTTGGATGTAAAACTCCCGTATTTCAGTTGTTGAAAATAATGTGAAAAGTAAACAGTTGTGTACCCTATAGTGCCTGTCAATCAGTTGCGCTTGGTTGATTTCTCATTGAATTTAAAGGTAATTAATGATATTTTGTTGTTTTAAATAATCACAGGTGTCATTTATAGCCTCCAGCAACATGGCCATGATTTGTCGGTATTTCGTGTATCCCGAGCCCGAGCCCGAGACGGTTTTCCCCGAGCTTGGGAACAAAAAACATAATAACTATCTTATTTTACACTTTTTTCGGGAATTTTTTGTTTCTTTTCAAGTATTTTGATATTTATTTACATTCTAACGATAACTTGATTTACGATCTGTATTTTGCGACAATAAATAGACAAAAAACTATCGCAAACTCGGTATTTCGTGTATCCCGTCTCGGGAAGGGAAGTAACTCTTGTTTAAATTTACCTGGATAGAACCGGTAAAGTACCCACAGAAGACCACTTTCAAATATGAACATTTGTTTAGTTATCTTTTTCTACTTTATTTATTGTTTTTAGTCTATTTTAGTTTTTTTATTTAATTATTTTAGTTTAGTTTAGTTAGTTTGTTTGTTTTCTTTTACTTAATTAAGTTTATTTTCTATCAGTTTTCTCATTTGTTTATTTTATTATTTATTTATATACTTTTTTTGTTAAATATAACAACTAAATACCAAAGTAGCTTTCAGTTTGAGCTGGATGGCCCAGCATATGTTAGACATAATGGTAGGACAAAAATAACTCTTTAGATGCACCCGGTGCTAAAAAATCAAAAGAATGGCCCAAATAAATATCATTGTATAAAGTAGTGGTAATTTTTTATTGGTTTTCATATCAAATTTGCCTCTAGGCTCACGTTTACCAAGACATTACCATCCTCACTCGTGTTGGGTTCGTAAAAAGTCTATGTAAGGCATTTGAATAAAATTGAGTGCACCAATTGAAGATGTTTGTGTCATTTAAATCAAGGACGTAGAATGACGGACTATAAGTCCTTGTTTAAATAGATGAATAAATGTGACGATTTTTTTTTTCAAGTTTTGCTAAGAAAAAATATCAGCTATATTTATTTTAATTTTCATACATGTATTCATGTTTTTTTTTAATAATATAGATGCCAAAAGAAGAGAAGAAAAAAGTAATAAAGATGTTGACAACTTTTATTTCATTGATAAATATTGTACTGAAAAGGTTCATCTAAACTTCTGCAAATTTATTGTATGAACAAGAAGAGGTCAATAATTTCGTCCAACATAGCCGTAAGGGCAGAATTAGGTCAACCCCCTTTAGAAATCTTCCAACAGACCATAGCCTATTTGGAAAGACTTAATTCCAAAGGCAAAAACCCTCTCCTTAAAGAAGCTTTTAATCTAACAAAATTACCCAAATCTAAAAATATATATTCCAGGTATACATATGCTCAAGACATTTCTCCAGAAATTTTAATAAATGAAATAGAAACCGGTACCGTTTCAAATGCAGCAGATGTCGGAAAAATAAAACCAAAAATAAAAAAATAGTTTTTCAGACTATTACAGTTCTATGTTCGAACGAAAATTAAATATGCTTAATGAAAATAACAAACTTTTACTATGCAAAAAATTAAATTTTTTTCTCTAGACAAGAAATGCTATCTAGCTCTCTGATAATTTTGAATTTCGAAAACTCATAAATTTTAAAAATCGTGTGGCATCATGGACCTCTTCTCATTTCTTTTTTTTCGAACCCTTTTGAATCCAGTGGCTTGGCAACTGAATCAGAAGGAACACATGTGGGCCACCATGTATAATCCGCCATTTAGACGTCCCATGTGTCTGAATGTTGTGGTGCAAATAGCACTATCAGCTAGTCTTCCATAATAGCACATTTCTATTCGAGAAAGATTGTGAACATGCGACTCAAATACAACTAAATAACAAAACACAAAATCATGGTCAATATAAACTCAAATACACAACAAATTACAGTAAATGTTATTTCTGCGCATCTTTGGTTGTTTGGCTGTTTAAACGTCTTTTAAATCCAAGAGAAAGAACAATTGTTTAAAACAGGGAACAGTCAACAGAGGAAGATGTTTAATAAGCTACTGTATGAGTTATTGGTATTTTTTTCATCAATTTAGTGTATAAATTCAGCCAACCGCTGTCTCAGACCTTGCTATATTGATTTGGACCAAATGTACAAAGTGACTTAATAAATATATAAATTATGTACTCATGTGTTTTTTTTAAATTCAAAACCGTTCAGACCTGAATTTCGGATTGTTTGTGTCGTTTTTTGTTTCGTTTACACCATCATCTTGTGCATATCTTTGTCAGTTGTACCGGCGAAAAGCATTTTAAAACAAAATTTCAGCTTCCATGAGCAAGTACTGTGTTAATATGTAAATCAAACCAAAAGCATAATTATATACTCGACAAAAAAGTTAAGGGCCATATTCTTTTAAAATGGTGTATCTTTATTTTCGTGTCGATGCATGAGCATAACCATTAATCCGATAGACAAGAAATTTTGCTCAGTGGATACACTTACCATAATGAACATTTTCTGAAATTTCAGATTTGATTTTGGATTGTGACATAAATTATACTTTCTTTTCATAATTTTTCGAAGGGTTATAAAAAAATACCTTTAGAATTAAAATGAAATGAATAAAAAACTAAAAATACATTTCAGAATTAGAATAATGAAATAATTATTCAGATATAGTGCATAAAATTCGGATATGCTTTTTTTTTAGTATCAAGGTAAATTTAAACAAGAGTTACTTCCCTTCCCGAGACGGGATACACAAAATACCGAGTTTGCGATAGTTTTTTGTCTATTCATTGTCACAAAATACAGATCGTAAATAAAATTACCGTTAGAATGTAAATAAATATCAAAATACTTGAAAAGAAACAAAAAATTGCCACAAAAAACGTAAAATAAGATAGTTATTATGTTTTTTGTTTCCCAGCTCGGGGAAAACCGTCTCGGGCTCGGGCTCGGGATACACGAAATACCGACACCCTGATTTAATTATCGTCATTTTGTTTTACGAGTCACCATGTTTACATAAGTCAAATTGGCATGTGAAAGCCCAGTTAAGGAATTTAGGACATGTAATACACATATATTAAACAATAAACTGATTGTTTAATGTTATAAGCCCTGGTAGTCACAATTTCAAGAAGTAAAACGGATAAACCAGGTCAAAACTTTGGATGGTTCAATTAGGCAATTGATGTCCAGAGTTATTTCCCCTTATAGTGTGTAAAACATAGACCAGAAAAACTTTCCGGTGTTACCTTTACTTAAAATCATCTATCAATTCTTCAGAAATGAAAAGTTACATCACTTTTAAGAATTTTTATTGGATTTTACTATATATTGTTTAAATATTTGCAAATTTAAAAATATTAGTATACTCAATGAAATAATATTAGAAACATTTATATAAAATAATCCCAACAATTTGTTTTGTTTCAAAACTCCTCTAAGTAGGATTGTTACATTAAATGAAATATGAATAAAGTTCATTTCAACCCTTAGCTAGCTAGTAATTGCCAAAGGGAAGGAGAAGGGTTGAGACTATACCTCTCTCCATTGAGAACTGGTATTGCATTTAATAAGCAGTTGACAAATAACTCTAGTAAATCATAAAAATATGGTTCATGTTTGATCTGTTTCATTTTATGTACTCATATAACACACTATTAGAACCATCGAAGAGTAAAAATCGTCCGCTAAAATCGACCTGAAAAAATCTCCCTCATTGACCCCTCAATCTCCTGGTTTTTGGAGGGAGATCTCCTGCATTGGCATCCTGACCTTATCACATGTATGCCATATATGTTGCATGGTTTTGACAAATGTGTGCCAAATTTGAGTTTTAGTTGACATTTGCAGCAAATCATACTAAATATGAGTGTTTGTAAATTTCTTGCATGTTTTAGGGAACATTATGCCAATGGGAAAATATCATTTTGCGCACTGTGAGTATTTGGACATCAATACGTCATATCATAATATTTTCTCGCAAGTTTTCTGGATTGTAAAATTGTTGAAAAAATATTACTTTTGTCAAGTTTATGGCAAAACTTATTGAAAAATATGTGTCACGATCAAGCGCGATCTTCGCGAACATAATTTGATTGTCCATCGGCGTTCGGCAGAAAATTAAAAAATACGTTAAAATACAAATTAAAAAGATATGTTTTTGCGGTTTTATATTCACATCTTCGGTTTGAGTTAAAAAATAAAAAGATATGCGCTTTTTGTCACTACATGTTTTTTGCGTTTCTTTTGGCTAATAATTATTATTTCATGGTTGTAGAAAATGGCCACTTGCCGGCGCATAAAAAGCACGATTAATTTTCTTTATCATTGCTTTATAAGGTTAACATATTTTTGAAAATGTATTTTTTTATTAACTTCGATTCCGCCAGTCCCGAGGCGGCATGCAGTTCATTGTCTCTCGTTCACATCGTGTCGCTCGATCGTGTGTCTGGTGTATGGTACAGAATATGGTGCATGGTGTATGGTTCATAGTGTATGGTGTATGGTTCATAGTGTATGGTGTATGGTTCATGGTGTATGGTGTATGGTTCACGTTGCAACACCATACACCATTACACCATACACCATGAACCATTGAACCATACACCATGCACCATTGAACCATACACCATTACACCATACACCATACACCATAAAATGGTTATGTTTTACCATACAAGTACTGTATCCACACTAGTAATCATATAAAGAAAAACAAAATGTTGAAAATGCACTGTAATAATATACTAAATGAAAACAATTCACACAATACATTAAAAAATGTTCCTCACTGTCCCTACCGGTTTCACGCTGCCTTCAGCGATATTCATGGGTGAACTAACGTTGTCAACAGTAACAGTACATGGAGATCAACTTTTGTGACGTTACAATAAACTTCCGTTTAAGCGCGGCCCAAATTTACGTATAAAGTATATTTCTTTGTTAATTCTTTGTTGTTCCGTAAAGTTTTCGGCACATTGATAAAAAGGGAAAATTTGAAAATTCGGAAATTTGTGAACCTGCACACAATTCTATATGTCCGCTTAGTGGAATATTTCTTGTGCTAGGGTCCCGAATTTGCTGTCTATGCACTGTCATTCGTCTACGAATACTCATGCCCGTTTATCCTATATAATCCTCTTTACAGCCGTTACAGATGATAATGTATAAAACATTTTCTGACGCACAGTTAAAATTGTTCTTAATTTTAAAAATTGAACCGGTTTTAAATTTATGTTCACTGCCTTCCTTTAAGTAAATACAGGACGCACAATTCGGACGTCCACATTTCTTAACGATTGGATTGTTGGTCAGTTCTGGCAATTTGGCACTCGTTAAAAGTTTTTTAAGTGACTTAGGTTGCCTTTTACTTTTAATTATTTTGAAATTGTGTAGAACGTGTCTTAATCGACTATCTGTTGTTAGTGTATTTAAATTCTGATAAATTATTCCGAATGCTTCGTTGTTTCTCGGATTATAGGTCGAAATATAAGGTATTGCCATTTGATCCGGTTCGTTTCTAACAGTTCGTAATTCTTCCACATTTAAAGATTTTGCTCGTATTATCCCATTGTCTACTAGTGACGTAGGGTACCCACGATCGACAAGGACATCTTTAAGTTCTTGCAATCTTATATTTCTACGGTGCATGTTTGTAACGATCGTACAAATTCTTCTGGCTAAATTATATGGTACATTGAGTCGGGTATGTTTCGGATGACATGATGAAAATAGCAAGTATTGTTTAGAGTCTGTTGATTTATAATTAATGTCTGTTTCTAATTTAGTGTCTTTTTTCACAACCAGGATATCCAAAAATGGCAATTCTTCGTTGTTATATTCCATCGTAAACTGGATATTTTCATTTATGCTGTTTATCAGTTCTTTAAATTCTACTAGTTTTGGAAGGCTCTCTGGCCATAGAATAAAACAATCATCCAAATATCTTTTCCAGTTGTCTCTAATGTATCTATAGAAATTGTTGCCAAATTTTCTTTGCGATTTTTGATATAACTGAATTTCAAAGTAGCCCATCACTAAATTCGCATAAGTGGGTGCAACTTTAGTGCCCATGGCAGTTCCGGACTTTTGTCGATAAAATGAATTATCAAACATAAAATAATTGTTTTGTAAAATGAATCTAAGTCCCTCAATTATAATATCTTTGTGTATTCTTTCTGGGAGTTCATGTCTAAATTTTGCAAGCCAGTAATTAATGGCTTGTATTCCATATTCATGCGGTATATTTGAATATAAATTGACTACATCAAACGAAACCATATATGTGTTTCTAGATACGGTAGACGGTAAATGGTTGAGCATATCTAAATCATCCCTTATGTAACTCACAATGTGTTTCAAAAATGGTTTCAACAAAGTATCGAGGAAGTAACTGAGTCTATGTGTCTCACATACAGGACCGGCAA
>MJUU01005732.1:0-22066 GCA_002080025.1 Modiolus philippinarum
AGGGTCATCAGAGCTACCTGGAAACCAAATTTCATCAGAATCCGACAATTTTGAAAAATTTGCATATTTAGGGGTCAAGAACGCGTAACCGGGGTCACGACCCAAAAATTTTTTTTTGCATGATAACTCATCCTGAGGATGAGTCCAACATTTTCCTCAACTCAGTTTTTTGATATCGGTTACGGTTTAGGAGGAGATCTGATAACAAGATAAACCGTATTCGGGGAGATAACTCTGTTACTAAAAATAGAATCGGATCACAGGGTGACCTGAGTCGAGCCCGGCCAATGCTTGTTAAGTGTACCAAGTTTGGTTATGATTGGTCAAAGGACTTTGCCAACATTGATGGCAGAGGAAAAAAAAGAATAATAATAATAATAATCATAAGAAATACAATAAGGTCTTTCCACTGTAGTGGGAAAGACCTTAATAATCATAAGAAATACAATAAGGTCTTTCCACTGTAGTGGGAAAGACCTTAATTACCTATCGTAAAACGCATTAAAAAGATATAAAAGAAATTAATAGGGCTAGGGGCCGTCTTGAACTTGCTATGAGGTATGAGTAATGCTCATTGTTGAAGGCCTCATGGTGACTTCAAGATGAAGAACAACAATAAAAGCGTTGTTCCATTGCTGTGTTTTACCATGTATTTGTAGAGATTTTGTCTTATATGCATTTACTCCATATCCCTTCATTGTTAATATTAATGTTATAGATATAGGCTAAATGAAAAAGCGTCACAAACGTCAAGCTGATTTTACATTATACACTAAATTGTCATATAAGCTGTATTTTGCGAGCTATATCTCAACGAGGACGGTAACTTTTGATTGTCTTGATACATATGGATTAAGGATTTTGATATCTACCTTATATTAGTTTTAAGTTGTTATTAGTATACTCTTATATACATAAACGTTACCAAAAAAAAAAATAAGAAGTTATGGCTCAAATTATGGACTTCCTCTGGTTTCTTTGGAAATTTGACCCGAAAACGAAAACTGAATGGTGACTCCAATGTGGAGAAAAACAATCAAACGTTTTTTTCCGTTGCTCGGCTCTTAATCATTAATGTAAAGCGACTTTGTCTAATGTGGATCTACTCCATACCCTTTGATTGTTAAGTATCAATTTATTGTTACATGGGCAGTCAAAGTATATTAATGGATAATGACAAAGTGAGAACCGAACCGTCAGTCAAAAAAAAACCGAACAATCCAGGGAGAACGGTAACATCAGAAACACCAAAAAACATGAACACCACATGAATACGGGACAGAAAAGAAAAATGAAGACACACATACAGATGAACAACAATAAAAGCCGGTAAAGTAAGCATCTCCTGCTTCTTATAAGTCAACCACCATGATGAAGATGTTAACTCTGGTAGTAAAGTCGAATCTGGTAAAGAAAAAAGAACTTTAGTTGTAAAGGGAAAGATTTGTTGTCACCTGGAAAACTGGAAAACAGATTTTCCATAGCAATCCACAGGATCGTAATGTCGAACGTAAAACTTCTGTAATAATGACTATAAGTAATTGGTAACATACCCTTAAATATTGTGCCCAATAATACATATACATGTAAGCATAGAATTCTTAAAATGATTTGTAAACACATGTTATTTTAATAAGATGTGAATATTTTGTTGCAATGTACTAAGAAGTTTTCCTTGAAATATAAATGGCCAACAAAACATTTTTTTTAAAGAAGGTTAAACAAATGTCTTCTAGTTTAAAAGAATCTTATTGTTTAGAACTTTATTAACATGTAATTCAACACTATTGTAATGGTTAATAGTACTTCGAAAGTTGTAAAAATATGGTTAAAATGTTTGATGAAAATGTTTGACTTCAACATACTAGTGCCTATAGACTTATAACATTTCGTTAAAATGTAGCAGTGCAACAGAATAATGCATATTTTCATATCATAATGTTTTAAACACGTTTGGCAAATGTTATAAAAATATCAACAAAAATGTTCTGGGGGATAATTTTAAAATGTTAAAGTATATTGTAAAAAAATATTACCAAAAATGACTTTAAAAGATTATATTGAAATGTTAATAAAACATTATGAAGATGTTTTACTTAAAATTTAAAACTAGTTTGTCGGAAATCTTGTCGAAATGTTTTTAAATTGTTTTCGAATAATCTTTAAAAAGGTAAAACGTTTTTTTAAAAACATTTTAAAAATGTTTCAATAAAAATGTTTGGACGAACCATCAATAAACCTCGAAAATGGTTTGTGTTAGCTGGGATGTTATAAAGAAAGAAAAGGGTGAAGAAAAGAGCTCTTATCTTAGACACATTGTGCAACTACAAATGAAAATGAAAGATTGTAAAATATCAACAAAAAATATTGGACTAACCACATAATAAAAGAATCTGTGAAGCGTTCAATATTTAGCTGCCAAATATGATATGATTTTATTTAATGGAAATAAAACTAAGTGCATAGAATTTCGGATTCATTCAAATGTATTAATTCATAACAACAAAGCTCTTTTAAATATGGGAAAACATAATTGTGTGAAAATAAAATTGATTGATGAAACTCAACATGCCATATATGGAATATCTTTGTCCAAAGAAAACTGTGACGTAGCTATGTAGCTGTGTAACGAGATTTCGTTGGTCAATAAAAATATAAAATCCCATTACAAGCAAAGGGAAATATTCACCATTTCCGAATTCCGTAAGGTGTAATGCCAATCCAATTTTCATTTGATGCTACCAGCAGTTCTCACCTTGATCATTATAATATTCAACTTTCTAACAAAATTAGGAACAACATTTACAAGTATGAGGACAACTTCATTGCAGACCCTGATTCTGTAAAAGGAGTTTATTCTGAATCTGAGTGTATTTCCATAGATGCTTCAATGAATATAAGAGAGCAGATCTGTAATGCTTGTGCTGTAAATAAATTTAAAGAGCAGATACTGTAAAGTTGCTTGGTCATGTGAGAGACGAGGAAACCGATAATCATGGTTTGAAATCTGCTCGTAGTTCTTTCATACATGGCGATGTTGTTACAAAACATGATACGATAAAAGAAATCTCTGATGGTTTTTTTCCAAATCATGAAGAATAGTACAAGATAATAAAATTATCATACAAGATAATTAAGCAATCAACTGTTTTAAAGAAAACTAAAAAAAAACTAATAAAAATAACAAATTCAGACTGCCGTAATTTTCACTCTTAACCCATATCAGACATTCCAGAATTATAAGACAGTGATTGAGAGGGTCCAAATTATCTTCCAAAAAAACCTCATCAATATGTTACTGAAAATTTTGAAAAAAGAGACAACAAATTAGATTCTTTTAGGAAAAATGGCCATATGAGAATTTGTTGAGCCTCAGAGAAAGACAACAGACATAAAAAAATAAAATGTGACCGAATTCAATGCATAGCATGACTAAAATTTAATGTGGCTGAATTCAATCTCATAGCAAGCCTAAAATTTGAAATATTGTGCTAATTGAGGATGATGTTAAAAAAGTCTATATTTTTTTTAAAGTTAAAAATTAATAAATCCAATGCAGCGATTGTGAATGTAGGTGAGCAGACGTGCTGATTTCGAATGGACAGACAATAGACAAATCATGGGTTACATCGGCAAGTGAATACAGAAGCAAAATGGGGGAAAAAGAAATTCCAAAAATCTAAAATCTAAAAACACGGCAATTCATTTCCATAACGAATTAATTCTTATCCACTGGAAATGGACGAAAAAAAACTATATCGGCGATTTAAGTCAGTGTGATGATAACGATTGTCAAAACGTAAAATATCGTGAATCTGCAATGGCAAAACAAATAATCAAGGGATATTTCAGTAATGAATTAATATACAATTTGTTGTGATTTAGTTGTTTATTAAAAACGAGGACAACGGAATATGCTTTCAGTTTGTTTGGGTCGTTTTCATAACTATACTGGATGTTAAAGGAGGATATTTAATATTATTTTTTATTAAAAAAAAACGAAGAGAAGGGGTGTATAAGTATGATATCTTGAAAAGAAGCTGAACACGTCGAAACAATCTGAAAGATAACCATGCATCTTCATATGAACATCAAAATTTATATGAAAAGATTTTTCGCTTCGTCACTGAATGAATATTCGGGAAATATCTAGAGAATTTTCTCGTCATTTAGCAATATACATAGCAATATATATCAAAAGAGGTGATGACCAGCAAGAATCATGCTATCAACATATTTCTGACGATGATACCATCTTAGATTTGTTGCAAGAAGCTGGATATATTGATTAAGAAGATAATTTCATCTTCCTTGATCAAAACGGTGAAATAGAAGAACAACTTGAAAATTAAACACTGTGTTACAGAAAATACTATACTGGTGGCACTTTTAGTGCTGTATCGGATAATTCTGTAATTGTCATACGTTATGATGTTCACCAGGGCTGTATGGTATTTAAATGTGGAAAATCTTGGTAGTAAAACTGAAGTCCAACAATAGTATTGTGAATTAAGAAAACATTTTTTTGAGGGAGTGTTGCGAAAAACAAACAAATATTTTGGAGTTTCTCCGTTAAGACTGTTTATTGTTAGTATATTAATGATTAATGAAAAGGTTTTGTAATTTACGAGGTGAAAATAAAATAATGTTATAATGTTGGATTGGGTTTTTTATAGAGAAATTTCCAATGAGGTGAAAACAAGGACCTTCGTTAGACATGCCAAGCAGCAATTTAGATTAAACCTCCGCCAACCTGCCTCTCTCCGACATAAATCATTACAAATTATTCAAATAATTATTATGAAATTGGAAAAAATAGGATTCATTTTCCAATTGAAAGTGTTTGTTTGTTTGTTTGTTTTGTTTTGTTTTGTTTTTTTTTTGTTTTTTGTTTTGCTTTTGTTTTTGTTTTTTGTTTTGTTATAGATAATTTTGCATAATCAGCCTTAACCAAAATTGAAGTGTTCCTTGATCTATCGGTATTTTTATGGCAATCGACCAGATTTAGCAAGGATAGAAGATATTACATCAAGATTTTATACTTTAAATAGAATTTTTTTCTAAGCCCAAAATCTTTGAAAATATAATTGATTGGCAAAATCAAAACAGAAAGAAGTTTATACTGTATGTCAATACGCAAGTAAACTAAATCTTTTGTTACTTCACGTGCAACGCAGCTAAAAGTCACGCCTAGAAATAGAAAACGACCCCGTAACCTCCGCCTATTATTAAAACATTGAATTTCACTTTTGTGTCCTTTTGAAAAAATATGGAGATTTTAACGTTTTGTTTTGCTGACCCGAAGGCCGATTCTATTTGGAACCTTACAATATCTAAATTTTTGTAAATTTTGTCGAAAACTTAGGAGTATCTCCCTCATGCAAAGCTCTGTGCTTAGCTGATTTTGGCTTTACATTTAGATCATATTGGTTATTTGCTCTCTATCAGTTTTAAACATCTTTGAGTTTATGATCTTCCAAACGTTTAGATTTTATCTGCACTGAAGAGACATAAGTTGTCGAAATGCGCATATGCAGAATTTGAATTTACAGTAACTTCGGTATTTAGTCATTTGAATATCCCAGAATAAAATAATAGGGTCATCAGCGTATAAAAGTATGAAAATTATCAAACATATTGTCACTAAATTACTATACAAAATCAACTCGACAATTTGCTGAAGCAACTCTCCATTGTTATATGTGAAATCTCTTAAAATCGGAAAAGATAATACAAATAGGAAAAAAATCCGCCGGTCTTTCATAATCCTATCAGGGATAACTGCACATTTTCTTGAGAGAATTTCTCATATAGAGTCACTATTATACTTTTAACATTTTGCATTTTATTTTTTGTAATTTCAATCATTTTTATTCTGCCCATCTGATAATTGAGTCCACATCACATGATTTTATTATGCCAAATTATCTTACTATTAACTCTATGAGTGCCCTGTGGTTGTTTAAATGTAATGTTTATTTTCAATTGGTCTTTTTGTAGGGCAACACATGACAGCAGTTTCAGACACTTTGCAAGTCGATTTTATGTCTGTTGACGATCCCGCATCCATGAGTCAAAAACATGGATTGATTAGCAATGAATTCCACTCAAACCAGTGCTAGGGACTGTCATAAACTTACAATGATGTATGAGCACTACTTATTGTTGAAGGCCTCGTGTTGACTTCAAAATGAAGAACAACAATAAACGCGTTGCTTGGTTTCCCGTGTATGTGTAGAGACTTCGTAATCCTTCGTTGCTTGTGTCACCCTCAAATACTCTCGATTTAATATTATCTTAGTTGTTATATATATATGAAATTAATTCCCCTTTATGTTACTTGTCGGGAGGTTTTGCCATAGACCAACTCCACCAAACCGTCTCAGTCCTCAGAGATATTCCAGTTGGGGTGAACTTAATCTTGAGAAAATTTCATATACGGATATAATATCTATCTTTGGCATTTTATTTGTTGGTTTTTTTTTATTTGTAATTTTATTCTAACCACTTGTTGATAGTGCCCTAATAGACTTGATAAGTGCCCTGTGTTTGTTAATATCTTGCAATTGTCAACTACCTTGAGAAACCAGTGCTTTTGGTGGGCAAAAGATGACAGTGGTCGTAAGACTACTTTGCCAGTTTAACATGGGGTAATAAGAAAATTACATACAAGTTCGTTGCACAAATACCCTAAAAAAACAACCGGCAGTACTGTTGCCATTGTCCATCGATTGTTTGTTTATTTTTTTTTACTTACGGTCAGGTTCTCACTTATTTAACAAGAAATATTGTCTTGAATTAAGTGTATTTTCAGTTTCATATCAGAATCACCAAGATGGTTGATAGCAATGGGAAAAACAAAGAAAGCTGCAGTTATACTAGAGAAAATTGCAAAAATCAACGGAAAAACAATCAGAATTTCTCCTCTTGACCTGATAATCACCGACATTCGTAGACCTTCATTTAGAAAATTCATCAAGGAATTGATGAAATCGAAAAAACTTATGAGCAGACTTTTTATAATATGCTTTAATTGGTATGTATTTAATTATGTATAGAAAATGTCGGCATTTAAATGCAAATATTATAATGGATGATTTTGTGAGTTTATTCAGCTAAT
Organism: Modiolus philippinarum; assembly: GCA_002080025.1. Classification (NCBI taxonomy): domain Eukaryota; kingdom Metazoa; phylum Mollusca; class Bivalvia; order Mytilida; family Modiolidae; genus Modiolus; species Modiolus philippinarum. The sequence continues at coordinate 7,121 of MJUU01005732.1, forward strand.
TAACAATTAAAATGAAATAATTTTTAAAATATCCCTTTTTGCAATAATTGTTAAATCTCCTTACACAAACCTTTAAGTGATTCTATCTTTAAAACGACCAAATTAGATTGAAATCTAATGAGATGATAACGCGTTGATAACATCTAGATTGATTGATTGAATATTGTTTAACGTCTACTCAGCAATATTTCAGCTATATCAAGACGAGAACAAGTTTATTGATAAATAATCACTTTGGGGTATGGAAATGGCCATGGGACGGGAAATTCTGACTGCCACTGGAAAAGTAGGGTGAAATCGTCAAGGGCGGGGAATTTAGCTCATTCAAGTAATGAGCGGTCCAAGAAATCTGTTTGCTTTTGCCTGTAGATGCAAGGAAATCTTAGCATACTCATCGCGCCATTGTTACGGTGCTAACCAGCACAAGCCTAATCCTAACATCAGCAATTATGGTAGAATGAAAATGAATTTAGTAGTCAGCAATTCATAGTTCATGTGAGCGTTGTTTGTATTCAGCTCAACAGTTATCATTTTCATAACCTTTTTGGTAGCAGTAACCGTAACCCTTATGCAGCATTAAATTCTAAACAATATCAAATGCACTTGAACCATCCTCAATACCACAAACCCATACCATCATACAGACAATCACATCACATGGATACTCAATCCATCCATACCGAGTAGTGAAATAAGATTATATATTGCTAGTGAGTGTAGATTTTTAACCATGAACAAAATGAATGCCTAATATCGAAAATATATGGGAAAATACAAGTTTCAATATATTCCGATTTGGAAAAGTCGGCTTTCCATACAGCTTCTATTAGCTACTTGTTTATTTTTTCCCTATTTCTTAAAATTCTGTTTCAATTTGATCTCTTCTGAACAGAATACATCGGCAAACGAATACCGAAGCAAGAACAAGGAAAGGGGAAATTCTAAAATCATAAATCCAAAATCATGGCAATTCACAGCAACACGAACTGAGACAGTATGACAAAGACAAAACAAATAAACAAAAATGAACAAGAACGCCACAAAACTAAAGCACTAGCAGTGTGAACCCCTATAAAAACTGAGTTATCATCAGGTGCTCCGGAAGGGTAAGCATGATCTGCTGCACATGTGGCACCCGTCACACTGCCAGTGAAAAGTCCGGTTTTATCAAAATAGCCATCTACGGAAACGAAGAAACTAAATTCACAGTAACTCCGGTAATTTGTTTTTTTTTTTTTTGTTTTTTTTTTTCGAGTTGCAATTCTCTTGAAATACATTTGACCACATGAGCACGTGGCTAATGAATTTTAAATAGAATCCTTAATTGTACATCATGTTCTTCCCTTTTGATAAATTTGTTTTTTTTAAACATTTCACTTTTAAAATGTTATAATAAGAATTGAATTCATTATTTTGAAGTTTCATAAGGATTACATGGTTTATGAAAGGGTTGACTGGGCGCACATTTGCGCTTCATGAAAAATGTGCCATGGTCAACACTTTCAATACCCCAATGGAAGTGCAAAATAAAGCTTGACTGGGCGCACATTTGCGCTTCATAAAAAATGTGCCATGGTCAACACTTTCAATACCCCAATGGAAGTTCAAAATAAAGCATTTAATCCTATGAATTCGTAATTCTAAAATTAACATTACAATAAATTGATTATTGCAGGTTTGCACTCAATCTGACGTATTTTGGAATATCGATGAATGTTGCGAAGTTTAGCGGAGACATCTTTGTCAATTTCGCTGCATCATCTTCTGCAGAAATTTTAGCAATTGCTTTAGGTGGATTAATTACAGACAAAGTAGGACGAAAGAAGTTCTTTTCGACAGCTATGATTTTGAGTGGAATCACATGCATATGTACGATTTTTACACAATTATATGTAGACGAATGTAAGTTCTCTTCAAGGTAGAACAAACAGTAATGACTGTAGCATTACAAACTATTAAATATTATAAGCATATTACAAACAAACAGACATGCATCATAAAATCATTTTTCTTCACACATCACTACTTTCAGCATTAACCGATGGATTTCATTCAGCAACATACCTAGACCTCTCCAGCCTATGGAGTGTACATTTCACAGTTGATTCGATACTGTCGAGCATGTAGTTTGTACAGTTATTTTTTTTACCAGAGCACAAACACTGTCCCAAAAGCTGCTCAGTCAGGTATTTGTTCATCCTATATTAATTCTACGGCCATCACCATAACATCATTTGTAGTATTCCAGCTAAGAGTCGGGCAGTTGGCGGCACATCAAAAATTTAGATTCTGTATTAAATGGCTTAAATGTATTCATTTGGTCATAAAAACACATCACTAAAAGTTATTACATTCGAACATGTGTTAGGTATCGAGATAATTTTTGACTGGTTATATAGAGAAAAAAAAATGGCGTGAAATTTTTCCCGTACTTTTCACTGTACAATGTAACTAAATTTGGGACGCTAATAACTCAGAAAGGCAAAATAACACAGAACTTTTATAGATCGAAATGACGTTTTCCTGGTTAGTTTTATCAATCAAACATCAAAAGTTTGCGTTTTTTTACCTGAATGTGCCACTGCAACAATGAACTTTGCCTGTTACTTACACGGACTGGTACTTTAAGATATGACGTGTCTAGTATCCCAAATGAAAGCGGACATATTCAGCTCAGCTAGATTCGCACATACCCGGATTTGACGATACCGATTTTTGTTTTTTCCTGGATTGACTCAGATACAGTATGACGAGTGCTGTTAACAGAGCAGGACATGCTTACCCTACCGGAGCACCTGATGTCACTCTTAATTTAATCGGAGTTCACACTGTGAGTGTCTTGGTTTTAACTGTCGTGTTTTTTTTTTTATTTCAATGCTTTGTAGCAGTCTAACGTCATTGTTTTCTGCGATCTCGTTTACGACATGTCGTTGGACTTCGATTTTTGTAAATACTACTCCTTTGTTCATTCGGTATTATACTCATGTTGTAACGTATAGCGGGTTATTTTGACGGGTGTAAAATTTGGCGGTTTTAAAAATAAAATGTATATGAAAAATTTTGACGGTTTTTATTTTCGCGATTCCGTAAAAAACATAATAAGATATTTCCCTTGTTACTAAAAAGAAGTGAGTTTCGGTTTATAATAAGTGTTGATCAACATGAAATTTTAAAGAAAAGAATGATAATTGTCCTTTAAATATTCTTTATTGCCATTAATCAATAATTTAGTTTATTACATGAAATTTATATTAGTACCTGCATTTTCAGTAATTTTAGATATTGGCACCTACACAGCTTGGTCTGAATACAAACTTTAGAAATCCACAATGCAAAGAGATATCCAAGCCCTTATGATAAATATTAATTCATTTCCAAAGGTAACAATTTTAAAAAATGTTATAAATTTCATATACTTGTTTAAATAAATAAACTGTAGGATAAAATTTGGCGGAATTTATTTTGGCGATTTAAGCTGGACCGCTAAAATACGCCAAAATTAGCACCCCGCGAAAATAACCCGCTATACGGTATTATATATCAATTGGTTGTAAATCAATAAACTATTTGTACCTTCTTTGGCTGTTCGCCCTTTGAGTTTCAACTGTTGACAATAGAGTCTGTAAGTCTGGTCATGTGACACCAATAAATCACGATAAAATTAAAATTTGAAAACGTTTCCCGCCGAAATATGACGTTGCGGGATTATGAAGTTCATACTTTTATGTTAAAAATGCAACTTCCGGGTGCAAATTATATATCCGGAAGTTCCAAAATTGAACGAGACTTACAGACCCTATTGAGTTCATTTTTGTAATTACCTTCATTTACCTGTGCATGTAAAATAAGAAATCAGGGTTAAAGATTGGTTCTGTATATGATTTAATATCTGTTTATAATTCCGAAGATCATGGATGAAGACTCCATGTTGACTTCACGATAAAAAACAACAATTAAAGCATTGTTTCATTTCTTGATTCTATTATGAATTGTGGACGCATATTTCATATGCATTTATCCGTATCCGTTCATTATTTACTACAATTCCGAAACCACTGATTTATGGGAGCTCAATCTTGAAGTGTTTTATACATTATGTTTTTTTTCTATTCTTATGTCAATACTGAAGTTACTGTCAATTTAGATTCTGCGTATGCGCATTTCGACAACTTATGTCTCTTCAGTGCAGATGAAATCCGAACACTTGGAAATCCATCAACCGAAATATGTGTAAAAGCTGATAGAGAACAAATTACCAATAGCATCTAAAAAGGAAAGCCAAAATCAGCTAAGGACAGAGCTATGCAAAGAGGGAGATACTCCTTAGGTTTTAACAAAATTTTCTGAAATTTAGATATTGCATGTTTTCGAATTCAATCGGTTTTCGGGCCAGTACCGAAGTACTGGCTACGGTACTGGCTACTGGGTTGGTGAATACCCTCGGGGACTAACAGTCCACCAGCAGTGGCATCGGCCCAGTGGTAACACAATACCGAAGTTACTGTCAATTTGGATTCTGCATATTCACATTTCGACAACTTATGTCTCTTCAGTGCAGATAAAATCCAAATGTAGTATTTCATTATTGTGTTCTCTTTTTTTTATGGCTAGACTTTCGGTACATCCGTCTTTTTTCAGTAAGTTTTCTACTATTGTTGTTACGGAGTCAGAAACATAGAGTGTATCTTAGAAAAAAAAATCTATGTAATTAAAATGAATATTAAAACAAAATTGGTAAAAATTATTCAAAATATTAAAAGGAGCGTTTAGCAGCGAAGAATCAGCATTCAAACACAAAGAGCAACTGCATCGGAGGAGTGAAAAGTGAATGTTGTGAAACAAGACAGTGTAAGAGTTATCCATAACTTTTCATACTACTGTCCTACAATTCTTTTTGCAACTGTCCAGTACAGTCACCCCTCAAAATGCAAAACAAACATTTTGAAAAAAAAATTGAAACAGAAAAAAAATCTCTTTTGACAATAATGACGGTGTTTCCTTATCAAGGGATTTATTAATTGTATGTCTCCTTCCGGACTGTACTTTCAAATTCATAACATACTGTACAAAACGTACATTCTAACATGGCTCTTGTTAATCGCCAACCAGTATAATACTCGATAACCATATATTTCGCACATGTGTAAATGGTATCGGAATATGAGTAAACGAGATGAAAAACAACAATGTTCTTAATTTTGTTCTTCTTAGTTTATGAAGGAAATAAAAGTAAAGAACATATTTAAACTAAATCAAGCCATTTAGACACGCAAATGTGTATTGTCTTGCTTTCGATTTGAATTTTGAACTTGCATCTGTTTGAAAGAAAACGTCAAATTATTTATTTGACGTCATAGACACAGCCAGCAATGAAGGCGGGAAATCGGCCTTTTCTTAAGTCGCTTCAGAATGGAAAATTCCATTTTCTGTCATATTAGAATCGAACCCGCTAACGCTCTGGGTTAAATTCGAACATAAAGGCTCGGCAAATGGTTAAATTTCCAATAACCATATACCTGCCATGAATCATTTCTTAATTTTATCATTATACACCTATAATATCATATCAAAAATTATAGTGTATCAAGATGAAAAAACAACAATAAAAGCGTTGTTATATTGATTGGTTAACCATGTATTTGTAGATACTTGGTCTCATATACATTTACTCAATATCCTTTCATTGTTAATAACAACATACTATAGTAATATGCAGGATAGGTAGGAAATATTTTTTAAACACTCTTTGCTCTTACATTGTTTTGTATAAATGTTTGAACTAATTTATTGTTTTGGTTATACTTGCATGACAATATCTGCGGGTTTTCTGATTTGAAGTTGCTTAAAGATCACAATATAAAAGGTCGTGATAACGGCATTATTTATATGTCTTGATCTCTACATGATAAGATGTGATGACAACTAAAAAAGTACATCGTAGTTTCCACCACTGTGTCCAATCGGGTTTGGTGACTACTTCCAGTTTTTAAGAATAAAAATTATTTGGCATTCAAAATTTAACACATATTAATATTCAGACAAAGATAAGAAAATAATTTCGTTTACTCGCTTGCAAACAATGTAATTACAGAGGTGTACATGTTTGGTACAATGTAATAAGTAAACAAAAACACGTACACTTTCACTTTTAGTTTGAGACTATTCTAATTCTAAGAATTATTGAAATGATGCAATTTTACTTTTTATTCGATCTTCATTTATTGTCAATCAAAATATTCGGTAATGGCGTTTTTGAGATCTTTGTGATAACAGGAAGTCTATACCAAACAACCGTTGCAGTACTCGATTGGACACAGTGCATGGTCTCAACTACACAGTCATGGTTACAACAATTGTCACATTCTTCCGTTAATAAGTCTAATTGTTTACATTTTGTCTTTAAAATATAAAGCACACTAAAATAGAAAGCTAATGGAAAAATGTAAATAAACATGCAACTGAAAAACCATTATCCATATCCTTTTATTCACCATGTTGTGAGAATAAAATATATTTGCACATGGCATACCGATCTTTTTTCAAAATCTTAATGGTTTTTCGGTTGCATGTAAGACTTACGTAAGACACTAATAACTAAGGTATTTTTGTATTTTAAAATAATGAGTTTTTGGAGTTTTGGTGTTGGTATTTTGAGGCTTTTGGTCCAACTCCATCTCCTTCTTTTGCATGTTTTGCTTTTCTATCTCTAAGAAATAACTAAATACCGAGGTTACTGTGAATTTACTTTCTGCATATGCGCATTTCGACAACTTATGTCTCTTCAGTGCAGATAAAATCTAAACATTTCGAAGACCATATACTCAAAGATATTTAAAAACTGATAGAGAACAAATAACCCATATGATCTAAATGTAAAGCCAAAATTAGCTAAGGACAGAGCTATGCATGAGGGAGATACTCCTTAGTTTTCAACAAATTTTACGAAACTTTAGATACCCCCCGGTATTGTAAGGTTCCAAAAATAATCGGCTTTCAGGTCAGCACCGAAGTACTGACTACTGAAGAATTGATAATTTTATGCTTGATCTAATATGATTGTACATATTATTACCGTTTAACGCAGTTCGACGAGATATTTTGCTCGCTTCTTTATTTTTGCAATTTATTTTACAGCGCATGGTTGGTTGACCACAACATTAGCAATGGTTGGAAAATTTTTCAATTCCATAACATTTTTTGTTGTTTATATATTCACTGCAGAATTATTTCCTACTGTTCTAAGAGCTTCAGTAATCGGCATATCTAGTATGGCAGGACGCGCAGGGGCACTATCCTCAGCATATATTGGTGAATTAGTGAGTTATGTATTATTGTTTCGCTTTGATACACGTATTCACCTTAATATCAAACTGTGCAGTCTCGGAAGCTAAGGATCGTTTACTTGATCACAAAGCTTTCATATGGTGTTCTTTATTCTTAATTTTGATTGTTTTGCTTTCATGTCCCGCACGATTTTTTACATACAAACTCGAATTTCGAATTCCCATTTCGTTTGCACTGATCAAAATTGTGCTCTTAGTGGACTTCAGCGTTGATGCAACTTCGGAAATAGGCCGGTCTTGATAAAGAGTCCTTAAATTGTATATTTGTAAGATTCTGATTAGAATACACTTATGGTTCTGTAATATCTCTTCCTTTGACAGATAAGAAGCAGCGTCCTCAAGTCTAAAACACCCGATTGTTCATGTTCTGATTCACCACACATATATAGTTTTTGTTGTCACGTCATAACGGGAAATTTGAGCATCATTGACCATGATGTCCTTACAAAATTAAAATCGTTTATGCGTGAACAAGATGAAGACCTTGACTCCCTTTAACTTTGAGGTCACTGACTCTTAAACGAATCAATCAGCTACGAGGGTCAATGAGAACTAAAGTATCATCAATTTTCACAGATGTTGATGTAGTCATTTACTTGTAGTACATTCACAAATATGTCGTCGTCGTTCCTGCCAATAAGGCCCCAAATAATATCATTTTTATTTGCAAAAATCATTTCTTGAATGTGAATTGCCGTGATTTTGGATTTATGATTTTAGAATTTCCCCTTTCCTCGTTCTTGCTTCGGTATTCGTTTGCCGATGTATTGTTTAAAGACAAAACTAAGCATTGCTAATTCGAATGACAATCCAAATTACGCAGCTACTATTCTGTCAAATGAGGAGATATTAAAAACAAGGTTATCAATTTAAACTATTATATCGAGCAAGGGACTATACATATTTTTAATAAAGATTAAAGATTGCAATTAGTCGGACTACAACGTAGTACAACATAAACATGATAAAACCAGCCATGGGCACAAAATAAGTCATGCATCCGTCCTTTATTTGACACAACATTCACAATGTGTTAAAATATTGATGGATGTTCCATGGAAAGTACACTACAGAACAGCACTTTTTGGCCAAGTGAACCTCTAACATCTGCAAAATTTAAAATTTAAGTATCATGCGCATGCCTAGATAAGAAGTAAAAGGTATACTGCAAATTTGTTTAGAATGTAAATTCCAGTTTTGAGGACTTGCAGATTAACAACTGAATTACCAAATGAGCTATGTTGGCTTAGCGAAACCGGTAAAAGTCGTTAAAACAAAGTTTTAAGTATAATGTTTAAAACAAGGTCATATAAACAACATATACTGAAAGTTTGGTTGGGATCTGACAGACAGTTTGAAGGAGTCGCAAATTGATAAAGTGAATAAACAAAAGTGCTATTCTGGCTTTGTGATCCTCTAAATTCAGTAAAATCAAAATTTCAAGTATCAGGTGCGCAATTCTATCAGGTGAACAACACATTCTGAAAGTTTGGTTGGAATGTGATTTACAGTTTTGAAGGAGTTCCACATCAACAAACTGAATAACATGTGAGCTATTTTGGCTCAGTGAACCCCCTTAAATATGTCAAATAAAAATTTTACATATAATTTGTCACGTAGATAAGGTGAACAACACATTTTGCAACTTTCTTTGGAATCTGACTTATAGTGACAGAGATATGTATTAACAAGCCAGATTTACTAATAGGCATTTAGCTTCACGAACCTCTAAAATCTATAAAGCTAAAATTCTAAATATCAGGTGCACAACTATAACATGTGAACAAAATACCCTGCAAATTTGGTTGAAATCTGAATTATAATTATGATGGAGTTGTGGATTAACATACCATATTAACAATTGAGCTATTTTGGCTCTGTGAACCTCTAACATCTGCAAACCTATCTAGGTATCAGGTGCTTAACTTCGCTAGGTGAACAATACACCCTGCAATTTGGTGGGAATCTGACGCATAGTTATGGTGAGGTTGTAAGTTAGCACAAAATAGTAATAATTAAGCTAGTTTTTGGCTCTCTGGACCTCTAAAATCTGTAAAAATCAAAATTTAAGTATCAGTTGCACAACTACAAAAGAAGAAAACATATCCTGCAATTTTGGTGGGAATTTGACTTATAAATTATGATGGAGTTGTGGACCAACAAACCCGATAAAAAATGAGCAGTTATGGCTCTGTGAACCATTATAATCTGTAAAACAAAAATTCTAAGTGTCAGGTGCACAACATCCCCTGGTGAAAAACTTTTTATGATCCGTTTCGAAAGAGTTGCAGATTCAAAAACTGAAAGACGACGCAGGATGGCGACGACGACGTATGATAACGGATAGTAATCATATGTGTCGACTCTGGTTACAGCGTTGACATTAAAATCACTAGAATTTTCTCGGTGTCTTAAGTTTTATTGACAAACTGCAATGCAAATTTCAAACTTTAAATCTATAACGGGACATTTGAAAACATTGACTTCACAACAAATAATTCTTTTTCTTTACCTACAGGGTTCACTCATTCCTACACGGTTTGGAGTTGCTTTGCCACTTATTATACTAGGATCAGTTGGACTAGTGGCTGGTCTATTATCACTCACATTACCTGAAACAACTAATACCCATCTACCCGAATACGTTGAAGATGCAAAGATCATCAGAGAGTATGTGTATAAGTAGCAGTAATAATAATTATCAAATATTTTCAAATAAAAACATGATATAAATTACAGAAATATAGTATATCCTTCCGGATCAAGTTGATAACGATATTTCTCCAGTTTGAGATAGTCAATTTTGTGATTTTCAACATGTGAGCTTTAGCAAGTATATAAAAAATCAGAAGTTTAACTATCGCAAATGGAGAAATATCGTAATCCACGAGCAAATGGAATGATATATTGTTTCTCCATTGACTTTTACAATGTTTCAGGTTCAGATTCATTGGTTTAGCACGATTGTCAACATTTGATGCGCTATGTCAAAGCCTAGTAACGATGACGTCACATTAGACTTTATGAATGAAATGAAACGTTGCGGGAAACATCACGCAGATTTAACTAACGTGTGGATTAAAGATAATACGAATTTTTAACCAACTGGGTTACCAGGCTAAGAATAGGAGAAATAATAATTACATACTTTTTATTCAGATTTCTTGTCATTTCGGTTCACAACGTAATACAAGTTAGTGATTTCTGGAGAAAGCAAAAATATATCCTGGAATAGTCTCGATACCACCATTTAGGAATTATGTTCAAGAATTGTCTTTCCCGAAATGAGATTTTATATTGTTCATTCTTTTACACTTTCTTTCGAAAAAGTGTTGATAATTGTATAATTTACAATAACAATCTAAATGGAGTTTAGTTTCACTGGGGAAAGGCACGGAGTTCCATGAAACTCGTCATATTTTGTTCTAATGACTATGAGGTAAAAGCAAAGCTCATTCTTGAAGGGCTCATAGTAACTTGTAAATGACGAACAGCAAAAAAAGCGCTGTCTGACTGCTTTGTTTTACCGAGTCTTTGTAGAGACTTTGTCTCGTGTGCATTTACTCCATATCCCTTCTTTGCTTAATGTTATATTTATATTTAGGTCTGTTATATTTATTTGTAAATGGTGTTACTATACGACCGTTGCAAGCTAAAAACTTACTGGGCTCTTAAAAACCAGCATATTTTATCGCTAAATAAAAGAACAAAGTAAAGCAAATATTTGAAATATGAAGACTATTCTGTATGGAGAAATATAGAATCCACAACAGCATCGAGTGATAAACGACATTTCTACACTATAGATAGTTTAATTTTCAAATTTTTAAACGCGAGGCTTGTCGAACGTTTAAAATATTTAAGAAATAACTCACGGGAGCGTGAATATATGGCGATTTTACCACGGGTTGGCCCTTTATGACAAGTATTTTACCCCGAGCGTATGCGAGGGGTAAAATATAGGCATAAGGGCAAACCCGTGGTAAAATCAACATATATTCACGCTCCCGTGAATTATTTCTATTCTAATATGACACTTACAGGGTGCAGAAAAGATGAATTCGTCTTTGTATTAATATGGGAAACAGCCATTTTAGCCCGTAAAGAATGACGTTTTGTTCTATGACGCTGCAAAAACTGTCGTCAAACTGTTTATGACGTTATCAAAAGTACCGTCGATTGTCATAACAATACCCACGAATATATGCGGATTTTACCACGGTTATGGACACAAGGCGATTACAGAACGTCATATTAGAATTGAAAATTTAACTATCGAGAGTGTAGAATTGTCGTTTCTCACGAGATACGGTAGTGGATTTTATTTCTCTAAAAATTTCAAGGAAATTTTTGACAAAAATATGAACCCCCTTTTTCTGATGATCTGAAATAAATGTGTTCTTTGAGCGTGACGTCAGCAGGCATGATTGCCTTTTTTATGACGTCACATTGGTTAAGTTTGGAAATGGCAAATACATGTATATTTGACGTCATATTTGAATTTTGTCCAATCACTTAACGAGAACAAAATTCTCTCTAGAGAGGAGAAATATGGTTTCCATAACGAGAACTAGTTGATTGTGAAATTTCTCACTTCGAGTTGAATAAATTTTGCAAATGTTTGAAAGCGAGGCTTGAGATGTGAGAAATTTTATAATTAACGTGTTCAAGTTTTGGAAACTGTTTCTCTAATGACTGGATGAAAAATACCAAGGATTGTGTTCCGAATAAATTTGGCGGGAAATTTCACGAAACTTGTTCTCCTCTCTAGAGAGGAGAACAAATGTTTCCACACCGTTCAGGAAATGTGAAAACTGGACAGAAATTAGAGAAAGTTTATTTCTGAATACCATGTCAAATCATAAACTGTAGTATCGAGGCAATAATTGTACATATTTTATTTAATTTGAGCAGCAACCAATTGTATAACAAATTCAAAATTTTGCAAACAATTGTTCTAAATTTTCAGCGTGCACAGTTTGTACAGGAGGATAAAAATTGAGTTGACCGACAACAGTAAACATTTGGGGTGGACATCAACATTTTAAGACAAAACGACACAAATCATTCACGTGTCCGCTTTTTTGAAGTTGTCATTGAATGTGTAAACTTTAAAAAAAAATATTGAACACAATATAAATAACACTGTGTTTAACAGCAATAATACTAAGGTAGTGACAGACATGCTCTCCTGCTGTGTAATGTTCAATATTATAAAGCATTCTCGTACACTGATATTAGTCTAAAGTCGTGTACCTAATTAACATTCATAATCTTTGGGAGATAATTCCGTGTCGGGAACAATACAATGGCATAATCACAGTTAGATGCCAGAATGTTTACCGTTTGCTCTATTCTTAATTATTTCTGAATTAAGTATTATTTATACCACGTTTCTTACGAATTAATATACCGGTATTTAAACAAACGAGCTGTGTGAGTTAGTGAGTAAGAACGTGGTTTAAATGTTATTCATGAGTGATTGACAGTTCGATAAATTAAGGAACAACCCTTATCCAATCAAAGTCAAGCACTCGCGCAACCTTGTTGGTGAAGCACGTGGTGTATTGATGCTATTCAAAAATAGTATGGATTGACAGTTCATTGTGTAAACCCGACCAGGACACAGGACATAATTGATCAGATGTTGGATTGCACGCTGCACTGAAACATTTTCGTTTCCGGTCAATTTTCATTTTATGTATAAATTTTGTCAAGTAAATGTTAATATGGATACAAGATCTTAAGTTCTCGGCATACATCGAGTGAAAGGCATTCATCACCATCCCCGACAGACAGAATGGCGATTTATATGCGACAACGATATCTCAATATGGTCAATTCCATATATAGACGGTTAGCAGAAGATCGATTGAGTTAGACGTGGGACTGTCTCTTTTCGATCTCCCATCCCATTATTTGTTTTTTTTTTTGTTTTTTTTTGTTTTTTTGTCTTTTTGTTTTTTTTGTTTTAAGTTCAGCAGGACTTGGTTGCACAAAGCTCAATCAAAACTTAATAGACTACTAAAAGTTAATAGTCTATTAAATTAGTAGGAAATGTTAAAGCTTAATAGACTATTAAATATTTAATAGTCTATTAACTTTTGTGCAACCCAGTCCAGGATTTACGTCGATGTGCTCTTCGTTATTTTACATGGACTAGATTTCGACCTTTAAAATAACCGTTTCCTTCTGACGACCCCCAACTCCCTCGCCTTTCCGAGATTCACATTTTATTGTAAGCAAATGTTTCATTACATGCTTTGTTATTTTCATATTTCATTAACAGATCCATGGGAAGGTGTTCCATGGATTTTTTCCTGGTACACCACACCCCTCCCCTTTTCAAGGCTTGATCCGTTGGTGTTATGAAATGTCAAAAGAATGATGAACAGCTTAATTTCTGGTAGAATAAAATACAACAGAAATGAAAGTGAATGCCACAATTTGAATTGAAAACATGATTATTGGGAAAAAAGGTCACAAGTCGGAAAAAAAACAACATAAAAGTAGGAATGTCATCCTGCGGTCGTTGTATTTAAAAGATGCATGTATAAATGTAGCTCTGAAAACCAGATGGAGAATGTAAAATTCTGTCAGGCTACCGGCAACATTCTTAGGGACCAACACTTTAACTTGAAGGGGGGTTATGGTTTTTTTTCTGGACAGGAATTTTTTTTCGCGTTTGGAGCAAAAAAAAAAATATTTATTTATTTTAACTAATGTAAACAAAATTTTTTTTGTTGAAAATAAGCATTATTTTTTGGGGCAGAATGCCCCCTTCAGAACACTTTTTTTCATCATTTTTGCAGCCAAAATATTTTTTTTCACATAAAATCAGCTTCAGAATATTTTTTTCGAAAAAAAAACCATACCCCCCCCCCCCCCCACACACACACTTCAGGTTAAATGGTTGGTCCCTTAAATTAATTGAAACTATGTACATCTGTTTTTTTTTTTTCAAAGAAGCGGAGATCAATAGGAAGTGGGCGGAGCGTAATTCATGGTTTAACATAAGAATTTGAAGGTTAAACCATGGTTCTGGCTCCGCCCTTTTCCATGCATGTGAATGGGTGATATGTCATGTGACGTCAATTTTATGGTTTAACTTGCAATGTCTTATGTTAAACCATAGTTTTTCACAACACTAAAAATAAGCATGATTAATCCATAAACAGGTCAAAGGAAATTTGTCCTATTATGTTACAAACTTATTTTATTGCTCAAAGGCAAAGGGATCGGGCACAAGTTATAACATTATTATAAGCCCTTTACCTACAAATTACAACATACACAAGTAATAAATATAACATAGCAGCAATGTTAATACAATATACAAATTAATCTGTTTTTGTAATAATTAACGAAATAAAAGAAAAGAAATACATATAACAATACTGAAATTAATGAAACTTATTCCATTGTAGTTACATAATAAAATATACCACTACAAGTACATACTTGTATATAGAAATCGTGTACAAATAAACAAGAGAAAAAGGAAACAAAAGGAAATGGAAAGTCTGCAACATTTTATCAATCTTATATCAATAAATCAATCAAATCTATGACTATTATATATATATATATATATATATATATA
>MJUU01005732.1:26851-48623 GCA_002080025.1 Modiolus philippinarum
AATAGAAAATCTCCAGACTCAGATGAACGAGCTAGCCGACATGGTAAAGGAAATGCATACAAATGCAAATCGTCCCCTAAAACGTGCTTATAATTCAAATAATTCACAAAATTCACCGGCTTACTCAACACAAAGACGAAATGTTACATGTTTCAAATGCAATAGCTCTGGTCACATCAAAAGGAAATGTAATTGGAATGGCGTTAGTATTGTTTCGTCTCAGAGTGTCTGTCAACTTTGTTCGCAAAACGGACACATTGCAAGGCAATGCAGCACATTTTCACAACAAAATATGGGAAATAACACATCATTAGTCAAATGCCAAATATGTTCCCAAACTGGTCATTCCGCACCCCAATGTGCACAACTTCAACAGGGAAACCCATCTCTCCTGGGGGCCACAGGGCACGCTCCCCCAGGAGGACAGAAGTAAGTGCTACTCGATTGAGGAGTAGGTCTTTGTTTATTCCTTAAAGAATTAATGCAATGATAGCAGCATTAAAAAATGTTGCTCAGTGGAAAAAAAAATGAAGAATATCCCTTACGATTTTGTAATACATCATATAAATGAAGTAAAAGGGACGACAAGAAACATCTACAATGGCTGAAAATTATAATAACATGCCATAATCTGCATTGGAACTACACAAAGAGAGGAACCCGGGACAGCTGGACTTGGTACCTACACTAGCAAAAGCCAGCGGTAAGGTTAAACCGGTTTATGGGTACCTAAACCTCCCCTTTATCTGGCAAAACTGCTTAAAAAACTTGAAATCTGTAATAAAATGTATGGGCGATCATGTTGTTTTTTTTTAGAATTGATATGAAAGTTTGTTCATTTTTTCAACTAATTTTACAAATTTACAAAAATGCACTGGAAAAATATGGAAAAATCAAATCTTTATTTTATAGATATTTTATCTATGATAATTTCCTTAGTTTGTTTTTGTAAATAGATTTATCGACAGAAAAGAAAAAATGTATATGTCACCGTGCTTTTACAAAGTTTCAGAATTATACATTTTAAAACGGGAAATGGATCTAACTCGCACAAAGTGAACGAAATATGACGTTTCACATCTGTAAATCTAGTATGGCGTATCTAACAAAATACAAAAGTTACTGTAAATGATAGATGTTTATTTCATGTATATCCAAAAGATACTTTTTTAGAATATCGTTACAAAAAAAATAACGTTTCAAATTCAAAATGTTCAAACTATTGGCATATTTACAAATATCATTTCATTTCATTTAAATAAAACTAAACTTTAAGGTATTTTTATACCCCAGCAAGCGAAGTTTGGGGGTATATAGGTTCCAGTCTTTCCGTTTGCCCGTCTGCACATATGGCTCTAACTCTGTGTGATCAACTCTTTTTACAGGTTTTTGCAAAGAGACTTGAAACTGTGTAGGGTATTTATATACACTGAACATGTGCACCTCACATTTTGATTTCCTTTTAAGAATTTTCCCGTATTTTACAGACTGTTGAGCTTAGACATTTTTTGACAAAATTCTATAGACAGTGTACCATTTTATGTAATCAACTACTCTCCATTTTTTTCTTCAAAAGATCTGAAAATTTGCAGAATGTTTCTATATACATTGAACATGCGTACTTCCTATAGTCCATCAGCCGACGCTGATAAGCCCTCTAATAACAAAGTTTGTGTGATACCCCTGTAGACCGCATTTTTTTCGCCTAAAATAATTCATCTATATTTAAATTAATAATTTCCGTTTGTTGTACTGAAAACAACAGTGCGGAAAATTGTTTAAATTTCGATTGTTTAGACCTACCCTCTTGGACGGAATACTACACTACATTTTTGGCATAATAAATTTTTGTTTGATTGTATTGAATCACTTGAATTCTGCAACATAGGCTCATAAACTAACTTTTTATGTCATTACATCTTCAAAACCACGTTACAGTTATGAAATATTGGTGCTGGGAATTGTTGTACCGAAACTTTTCCAAAACTTTCATGTTTTGAGTAAAATTTTATTAGACACACAAATATATGTTTAAGATATGTCGAATATATATAGTGACATTAATTAACTACCATTTGAACCAATCACCAGATTTTTCATTTATTAGGCACTCCCCAAAAAAATACGATTTACCAAAATTTTTAATGTTAAATCATATTTCGGAATTCAGAGTTGTATCGGACATGTATCACAATTAGAAATTATTGTCTATAAATAGCATGCTTAGCTTATTACATTGTCATATTTTGTCTCTTATTGCACGCTTTCAAATATCAGTTGAAACATATCTCACATAACAATGTCATTAGTTATATAAGAGTTAATCTGGGACGTCGTTTAGGCTATCAAAACTTGTTTATTGTTGCGGGTCAGTTTGACTGGTATTCCGAAAAGGTGCATTTGATTTGTAATCTTGGTAATGTCAGTGGTGTTAATATAACTTTGTACTTCAGAATATGAGTGTAGTTTGAATGCTGTCAGTTCCATTTTTTGACGTTTGCTAATTGTAAAACACGTGATTAACATAAACACTTTGGTTTTATCTTTTCCATATGTAATGCCCATATAGTAGATATCTGAATTTATTTCATATTTGATTAAGAAATTGGTACTCTCAACAACAACAACAACAACAACAACATCAACAAAAAAAACAAAACAAAACAAAACAAAAAACAAAAACAAAAAACAGACAAACAAAAAAAACAACAAAAAACAAAAAACAACAACAAAAAAAAAAAACAAACGAAAAAACAAATAAGTAAACTAAGTTAGTGAAACGAACTCACAGAAATTAATTTGAAAGATTGCTTAAATGGTATAAGTTTCAGAACGCAATGGTTTAAATGTGTACCACCAATTCTGTTCTGAGGTTGGCTACGGTAGCATGAACATTTGTTTCTCAAACAAATGCATGTTGATTGCTTTTAATTGCAACCTTATCATGCTCATTATCTGTTTTGATTAAACATTGAGGCGGAGTTTCGTCTGCTCTCTTTCTCTGGATAACAGGGATTGCGACAAGTACTTGACTCGTATACACTTCTCGAAAACTCATAAATAAATGAACAAAACAAACAATATTTATGAATTAACATATTTATTTTCTTTTGTTTCAAAATGCTTCATTATTATTATTTTAAGAGTGCCAAATTATTTCATTTAAAAACTAGCCTGCTTGAGCTTAACCGTAAACTCTTGACCTGAACATTTTGCACACATACTGGCCTCTCACTGATACTGCCGATGTCTGCTGAAATTTATGATGTTTCTTGACCAAACCCTTCGGGAAGTTTTGAGTTTGATTTTTCTTCCGTAGTACGACAGTGTTCTACCAGCAGACTAGGCTCCTTGAGCTAGCCGGCAGTTTAGCGGCGAGCACTCCTTGACCCATCTTTCAAAATTACGTATTGTCTTTTTTTCTCTCCTTTCAAGATTGTGGTCATGGAGTTATTAGTCTACCTGTATTGGGTTTTATTCGTATGTTTTATACTATATGGAAACGGGACAGATAAAGGGGAGGTTTGGGTACCCATAAACCGGTTTAACCCTACCGCTGGCTTTTGCTAGCGCCGGTACCAAGTCCGGCTGTCCCGAGTTCCTATCGTTGTCTACGTTTGTCTTTTGTCTTATACGTGTTTTTCTTGTGTAGTTCCCTTACAAATTGTTGCATGTAATTATAATTTTCAGCCATTGTAGGTGTTTCCTGTTATCCATTTTTAAACATAATGAGCATCACAGCAATAAATGCCAAAGTTTTGTTGTCTTCATGCTGGTGATCTTCATGCAACATAATAACAATGAGCCCCAATCCCATATCATAAAATTCTGGTGCATCAGTGATGGCATAAGTGGTTCAGCATTTTGGTCATGCATGGTTAAAGGCACTCTCAGCTTTAGAAAAACACTTATAAAAGCAATTCAATTTAGAAAAAAATATCATGAAAAATGATAGACAACGCAAAGAGGAAAAGATAAAGAAATATCAGGGAATACAGTCATAAGGCCTGCAGCCAAATATACTGAACATCAGAAGAAACGTACCACTTGTTTCATGCCATCCAGCTTCTGAAATATTCAATGAAAACTTAATGAATATCTCATTTACTATTATAAAATTCCGAAAGTCGAGAACAAACAATCCGGTATTCGTAAATACAAAGTTGACAATGGAGCAACAGCAATTTGTAAGAAAAGTGTATGAAGACAAAAGTCACAGAAATGGTCTCCGTATAACGATCCTTATAGAGTTATCAAAACAGTTAATAGCGTCTTTGTTTCAACGGAAAGAGCAGCATGGGTTGAAATTTTGATTGTCTTTAGTCATTTTTTCATTTTTTGGTGAAAATATGATTTTTTGAGAAAATGAATTTGAGTGTTAAAAAATATTCCATTTTTTTTTAGAATTTTGTTTACATGATTACAGAAACATCAGCATGTAAAATATTAACATGTTATGACAAGTATTTGAAGAGATACTTGCTTTTAGATTTTGGGGTGCATGGAAATACATGTTAAGTAGTGCGTTTTTTTATATGATCAGTATATCCGACACCTTCCCTCCTCTGATATCCTTTTATATTGTGACATGGAAACTTTATAGTCAAAATTGAATTGATATACGAAAAGTCAGCTACAACATATTGAAGGCCTACACTTGTTTCAAGTAACTTTACATAAGTTCGCGCATTCAAATCAATATTGATCTTTTTTGGTAAAAAGAACGAGTTGTCTCCCTTAATTCAACAATAGATGAATTATTAGGCTTACGCACATAAAGTATAAATAGACTCAAATACATTTGTAATTCCATGATGTCTGTAAGCATTAGGTTAAATTTGTCCTTTGTTTTCTGGATATTTCAGGGTACCCCTAAACTGGCCCCTGTTGTACTATTTTCCGCATATTTTTTCAGAGTACAACATTTAAAAAAGTAAGTTCATGTATTGCCCTTCTATTTCGTGCAAAAAAATATCGGTCTACAGGGGTATCCAGCAAAAATATTTTTTTCGGGGTCTGGCTGATAGACTACTATTTTTGGTAGAATTTTATAATTTTTACCGGATTTTACAGATAGTTAACTTTGTCATTTTTCGTCTATCTTATTTGCAGGGTACATATTTGTGTAATCAACTTCTCTCACAGAATTTTTATCAAAAGGTCTGAAACTGTGCCAAGTGTTTTCATACACATTGAACATGTGCATCTCCTTTTCTGGTTACATTTTAAAATTTTTCTTCTGGATTTGAGGCCTAGTTAAACTTGGTAATTTTTTTTCAATGTTGTATATATAATCAATGTACCAATTTAGTGCAATATACAGTTTTCACTGGGAGATCTGAAACTGCACTGTGTTTCTATATACATTGAACATGTGTCCATCCTATGGTAGATTTTTTTCTGAATTCTACATCTACAATTCTGGTTGCACTCAAACATTTTGGGGGGGATTAATTGTCCTATAGAGGAAATTCTAGATTGATTTTTATGATGCACATATACATGATATATTTTATCTGTATGTCCCTGGATATATGTTGAGTAGTTTTCGAATTCTATTTTATCACATATTTACTGTTTATAATATATGACAGTTTGTTAGATGTTCTCAATATGTTACCTTTTAGATGTATAAATAAGTTTCTACAACGAGAACTAAGTTGATCATGAAATTTCTCACATCGAGTTAAATAAATTTTGCAAATGTTTTAAAACGAGGCTCGCCGAGTTTTTAAACATTTGAAAATTTATTTAACAAGATGTGGTAGAAATTTCATCATTAACGTGTTTAAGGTGTAAAAAAAGGTTTCTCTAAGGTAAAACACCGAGGATTATATTCCGAATAGATTTGGCAGGAAATTTCAATCGAGTTGTTCTCTCACTAGAGACGAGAAATAATTTTGTCGCATCGGATTGGCGTTGGTTAGATTTGCTAGAAATTAGAGAAAATATAAGATTTGCTAATATTTCATATAGTTTTATGTGAAAAGAAATAAAAGCAGTATAAAGATAAAAAAAGTTCTTTCAGTACAGATCAGTACCAACATCAGAAATTCTAGTGTTCTTTTATATAATTTAAAAACAACTTAAGAGATCATACAGAAGAATGCTAAAAGGTTCATCGCAAACATTCGCCTTAATTGTTCCCAAGATTACTTATTTCCCCATGCCTCTACTGGCTCTGAACATTTTTGTATACCGTTACATGTACTTACTCAAGTTGAAAGTATTCAGGATCAAATAAGTTACTGGCCGAATGTACAGAACATTCAACATTATGCAACTGCAAAAGCTAAAAACCAGTGTGAATATTGAAGTTTGAACAAATCATGATTTTAATTTGAGATACAACAATCAATTTAGCCAGTATGTGAACATGAAGATGTTGCTTTTGACAATTGTTTAGTTTTGCTAAGTGCACAGATTTTCATTCATGTAAGTAAAGCTTGAAAATATGCAGTAGATAACAGATAGTTTGCTGCAGTATTGGATTCATATGACCAATTATCGACTGAAAATAGCAACGACCCCATGTAAACAAGAGGCTCTCAAGAGAATGTATCGCTCACCTGGGCAATGGCTGACACAATAAGTCGAAATTATCCCAACGTTTAAGGGTCTCAATTTCAATTTTGTTGATAGACATTGATGTTATATCTAAATTGAACTATGTTCCCCCTTGGTAGCTATTTTTGATGGGGCGTAGACCGAATGTGACCTTTCTTGAAGAAAACCATCTAAGGATCATTGTGCCTCACTTTGGTTAATTCCGATTGGCCTAGTATTTTCAGAGGAGATCTTTGAATGATTTCCCAAAGGGTTTAAGATTAAACTGACTGTCATCTTGGATGTTATGCAGACATACTGGACACATTTTATGAAGTGGGCCAAGTAATGACCATAAAGTATGATTCCGATTGGCCATGTATTTTCAGAGGAAAAGATCTTTGAATATGTTTCCATATAGGGTCCAATGTTAAAATTACTTTCCCCACTGGCCACCATCTTGGATATGATGTGGACTTGCCGAACATATTTTTAAAATGGGCAACCTAAGGACCATTGTGATTAAGTTTGGTTCCAATTGACAAAGTATTTTCAAAGGAGATTCTTGCAATTTTGTCCAATTTTCGACTAAGTTCCCAGACGGCGGCCATCTTGGATGATGTGCGGACTTGCCCGACACTTTTTTCAAAAGGGATCACCCAAGGACTATTGGGACCCCAGTGGTTTCAAAAAAAGTAGATGTATACGCACACAGACCACAGACAAAGTGATGGAAAAGCTCACCATATCATAGTCAGGTCAGTTACGGAGTCTAGCAGGCTATGAAGCCAAGATACTACATTAAAATTAATCTAGGAAAGAATTTTGCATGGTAAGCTTACATGAATTATAGTTGGACACAATATACATTTATATACAAAACTTATTAAAATGTGAAATAAGTCAAGATTATTAAAGTTTTTTTGCAAAAAGTTGTTAAAATTTGAAGAAAAACATTTTTTTTGCTCTTGATTATGTAACAAATAATTGTTTTTTAATAAAGTGTTATCAGGGAATTTCTCTAAAAACTTAAAGAGAAAAGTAAACCAAAGAAGATTTGAACACAGAATTTAAAGGGAAATAAGCCATAAACCATATGACAATGAAGAAAAAAAATGTTGAAAAACAGTCAATAACTTCTACACAGGCATTTGTAGATCTTGATATGCTGAACATTTTTCCAATTATCTGTTACAGTTTTTGAAATAAAAAATACAAAATGCATAAATTTTGAAAATTTTACGGAAAAAGGGCTGTAACTCTGAGACGGATTTTCCGATGTTCTTCAAATTTGCAGCGCAGATAGATCTCGGCATTCTGAACAATTTTTACTCTGTCAGATTATTGATATCTACAACGGTTTTTTTTAGTTATTTGCCAAAAACTGCAATTTACCACTCTGTTCTATTTTCAGTAACAGCGTCCATGTTGTTTGGTCCTCGAAATAAATGAACACATTATTTAAACTACATACCCTGGTGATGACCCGGTTAATTTTGAATTTAATTGGTCCAGTGGTTTCAAAAGAGATTTTTGAAAAAAGTTTACGACGGACGGACGGACGACAAGTTATGACAAAAGGATCCTGGCATAGCCAGGTGAGCTAAAAATAACAAAATACAGAAGTCACTGTAAATCTAATTTGTGCATATGGCCATTTCGACAAATTATGTCTCTTAAGTGCAGATAAAATCTAAGTTTTTGGAAGAACATGGAATCAAAGGTGTTCAAAAACTTAAAGAAAACAAATGAGCAAATATGATCCAAATGGAAAGCCAAAATCATGTAAGGACAGAGCTTTGCGTGCGGGAGATACTCCTTAGTTTTCAACAAAATTTACAAAATTTAGATATTTTACCTTTCAAATAAAATCGGCTTTCGAAGTACTGACTACTGGGCTGGTGAATACCCTCGGAGACTAGCAGTCCACCAGCAGCGGCATTGATCCAGTAGGAACAAAATACCGAAACAACGAGAGGAACTCGGGACAATCGGGCTTGGTACCGCGGCACTGAGCCAGTGGCAGGGTTAAACGGGTTTTTATCTGTCAAAACTATTTCAAATAATAAAATGTATGGGTGATCATGTTTGTTTTTTTCTAGAATTGATATGAAAGTTTGTCCATTTTGGGGGGCACATTTTTTTTTCAACTAATTTTACAAATTTACAAAAATGCACTGGAAAATAAGGAAAATCACATTTTTATCAAAATAGAAATACATATTTTATCTATGAGAATGTCCTTTGTTTTCGGAAAAAAAACTATTACATTTATTTGATGAATCGGCAGAAAAGAAAGAATGTAGATGTCGCTGTGCTTTTGACCGAGGTATGTTACAAAGTTTTAGGATTGAACATTTAAAAACGGGAAATGGATCTAATTCGCACAAAGTGAACGAAATATGAGTTACACATCTGTAAATCTATTATGACGTTACAAAGGAAAAGCTGTCAAATTACTGTTCCGGACCGAAATAAAAACATACCTCGCTTTCGACTCTTTATTTGTCAAATGTACGCTTAAATTGCATAGCTCAAAAGTGTCTATCTACCTTAAAACAAGAAACCGAAGTTACTGTAAATGATAAATGATTACTGGTTATATATTTTTTCATTTATATCCATAAGATATATCGCTACAAAGAAAATAATGATTTAAATCCAAAAGGCTCAAACTATTGGTATATTTACAAATTTGATTTTATTTCATTTAAATAAAACTGAACTTTAAGGTATTTTTACCCCAAACAAGCGAAGTTTTGGGGTATATAGATTTCAGCCTGTCTCTTCGTCTTTCTGTTTGCCCGTCTGCACATAGGGCTCTAACTTTGTGTAATCAACTCCTGTTACAGGTTTTTGCCAAGCAGAGGTGGGTCTGACTACTTTCATCAAATTACAATAAATTACAATTACTTTCTTAAATGTATGATTGAATTAAATTAATGATTACAGCATTTTTAGCATGATTAAATTAAATTAATGATTAGATTGAAAAGTAATCATGATTACATCTGATTACATTGAATTCTTAGATAAGTATGCCTAAGAAATTGCGATATTTATTTTATGTGTTCTTTTCTAAATGAAAACGAATTTTAGTCCTGTTCTTCTTGTTATAGTATTTGTCTCAGTGCATTTGATCAGTTTGTCATATACACAGTCACTCCGTAACCCGTTTTTTCAATTCTTGGTATGGTCTCTGTACATGTATATTGGATTATTTCTAATTCATTCAATCATACTAAAATCAAATTGTCATTCTTGTACATGTATAATGATGCTCTTATGGACAAAACAAACCTTAATTGTTATCTACAGGTCTGTCAGTTCAAAGGTGACATTAACACTGATTAAACAATGGATTGAAATTTTGATTCCAAACTAAACAACAATTAATTATGAGCATAATTAAACTTTAATCAGGACTAAGATTTGCACAACTTTATCTTTTCTTTATATGACCATTTCCATGAAATAAAATTGTAATTTGATCATGTAGTGGAAGATCCTTGGAAGGGTGTTCCTGTAGCAGTGACACAACGACAGGAGAATACCGAAGGAAAAAAGTAATCGATCACAGCTGGTTAATGATTACAATTACAATAACACCATCTCTGTTGCCAAGAGACTTGAAACTTTGCAGGGTGTTTATATACACTTAAAATGTGCACCTCATATTTTGATTTTCTTTAAGACATGTTAAGATGAGGATTCGAATCGTACAATGCTAGAGGAAGAATGGGTAGAATATCCTTGCGGCAGTAACGTTTGGAAATGTCTTCGACGTTCGTTTATTCAAATAATAAATGGCCTGCATGAAATGTTGGAAAAAATGACAACCATGGCAGTCATGACCAGCAATGGGCGGTAGACCTATGATCTGGACCTATGGCGTGTGTGAACGGAAAGTCCCAGTTCGTGGATGCTAACGGTGTAGTAATTATGAAAAAGCTGATCAGTCAGATACCTGTCGAAATACATCTGAACGGCCAAAATTTTATTGGACGCGGAACTAACCTGATGGCACTGCCAAGACCTTGTCGAAACTACGATAACTGCTATGTCCGGCACAAGATCATGATCACGATCAACTTAATTTGCAACAAAGCTATTCTAGACTCACTCGACGCCATGATAAACCCCAATGCAAGTAAAACCTTTTGGAACATAGCATCGTCAAACCCATCATCGGTACCAAAGCAAGATTTAGGCTAGGATTGGAAAAAAAGGATCGTTTGTCAGATGAGTTAGCCAGGAATTCCACACGCCAGTTCGATTCAAAGTTCAGGAAAAATGGGAGGTAATGATTTGAATGAATGAGACATTAGCAGTTAATTATGGCTATGAGTTCTCTCTCCATGGGAACAAGAGACAAGTTCATCCTGAGTGTATTTTCCGTCCACAGCTGGCTGATCCCGTTCAAGGACAAGAAGGGTAAACCGTGCGAAATGCCTTCCAAACCGTGTTCAAATAAAAAAGTAGAGAAAAGCACAGATTTAAAAAAGGTGAGGTCAAACAGCTGCTTCGCCATAAAGGAGTCGAACTCTACTCCACCATAAACGACAAAGCGAGTCGAGCGCTGGAATCACACCAGGAAGTAGAAGGAGTTTAAGTACTCCTCAGACAACTCAACACGCCCCTATTTCCTCGTCCAAGATAGTCTCGTTTGCCAATACAATATCCCAAAACATCAATCGACAACCCATTCAGATGACCCCACCGTTGCCAGTCAGACAGAGAACGAGACCAAAGTGTTCTGTGAGCTCACTAGAGTAGACTTACCGCCCATGCAGTGTCCACGATCTGAGATTTTTTTTGTCCGGCACTCTCACTGGTGTTAGATTATTTTTCTTCCCCAGCTTTCAAAATATTGAACAAATCTCTCTCGACATCAGTACATTACCTCCCTTTTCACGACGTTATAAAGCACGAAGCACGCGTTCGAGTTTGAGGTTATTGCGCAGCCAACGATTTTGGCATTTATGATACGTTTCAATTCAAATATTGTCGTTCTAAGGCATACAATATTCTGTTTAATATTTTTAGATTTTCTTTTCGATCATGTGGACTAAGCTGAGTATATTGTTATGGTCCAAAAAATGGCGGGAATAAACGCGCGTCACTTGTCTGCGTGTAAGACCGAAAAATCTTGCACTTCGAAATTAATAGATTCCCTTGTCCGAGGTAGGAGAAAGGGTAGTCTGTGACTCCTTGATGAAATACTCCTAGCTGCAATAAACCACCTGAACAAGTATTCTTATTAACGCAATCGATGGGACCAGAAAATTTATAATACAGCAGTTATTTCGTCCCGAAAGCATTTGAACTGATGAGTTACCTCGAATTGAAAGTACTATTTTGAGTATTAATCCCACCCTCAGTACTGTCTAGATTGAGTCAATGCTGCATTTATTTTCTCTCAAGCAAGATCCGAACTTGTCCGTCAATTTGCAGCGAGAGCCCATCGTCAAAGACAAGTTCATCTGATTCAATACATGCGAGCAAAACTGTCCAGATGCCACGCCACATCTCCGCGCTGCTGAAGTTAATTAGTCAGTTAGTGTTGTATAAAATCTAAACTGATGCTGCTGATAGTCCACTTTTTGTTAGGGCGATGGATGCGGTTAGAGTCGAAGTAAACCTTGAGTCCTCTGTACTTGTGATAGCTGGTTTAGTGTGTCCTGGATTCATCGCGGTTTAGGTTGCCATATTCCATGACATTTGGGATATATCCTAGGGCATCTCACATTAAAACTCTTCTGATTGGAGGGATTTTCAGGACTGATGAGCCTTCCTCGAACTCTTCCTGTGTTTGTAGGGTGTATAAAG
The DNA here is from genome assembly GCA_002080025.1 of Modiolus philippinarum. Classification (NCBI taxonomy): domain Eukaryota; kingdom Metazoa; phylum Mollusca; class Bivalvia; order Mytilida; family Modiolidae; genus Modiolus; species Modiolus philippinarum. The sequence continues at coordinate 39,227 of MJUU01005732.1, forward strand.
ACGTGCACGTGTGTACTGCCCATTTATTTAAATTTGGTAGGGCCCCGTTCGCGACGTGATGATGCCGTCTGGTGTGCTGCTAACCGAGAAAGACATTTTGCAGTATTCCAGATCAAGTGGCATCTTGGTGAAGCAGGTTCCTGATGACGTTCATCGAGCGGTTCATCTTATTACCTTTGTCAAGACCAAGTTCCACCTAATACCTTTGGCTTCTTTCAATTCTTTCGATCTACTTTGAAGGCATACCCCTTTGTTCGGAGTGACATATATTCAGTCATCGGCTGGCCAGCGCATCTGTGTCTATGCCAGTCTAGTTCTGGAGGCATAGTCTTTATGATAGTTGGAGATATCTGACCACTGCTGAGCACTTTTGTATGTGTCTTTGTGCAAATCTGCCGTTTTAATATTGAAAAGGCTGTCGGTATCGGTGGAGCATTTACTAGCCAGGTCGCCACATGCTGTGGTTTAAGATAACCATATACGAAAGCGATCAATAAGAATTTGGACGGATAAAGAAACATAAACCCTGGGGAAGACAAGCTTTGAGCGATGCAGATGGACCGCTACCAGGTGTTCACTGAATAGTCTTACACTTCAAAACAACGGCAGTAAAATACCAAAGGAACAAAAGAAGTAATGATCACAAAAATCAAAGTCCAAAGACATTTAAATTATGTTTCACGAAGCGACCTTCTTGCTGTTAACCAGTTTAACTCCAACGGTTTCATATGTTCTCCGTCGTCTTGCTGAAGACAAGATTGATCATCAGTTTGAAGATGTTTTTGGGGGCTCGTTGAATCGGAAGGCTCAGTTGATTCCCTTGAGCTTCAGGCCAGAGATGAGATACTTAAATATGATTTACACAGCGAACCACATACTTTTCCTTATCATGGAGATTAGCCACTAGCTTCCCCAAAATATATGCTTATAATAAACAATGAAAAGATGTCTTCTGATGCCTTCCTAAATCAGTCTATATCCTTGTCTTCTGAAGACAAATTGTTATCGCTATGGCGTAGTTGAGTTAAATGCTTCCAAGATGTAGGCCCACGCATCCTTTACTACCCTGTAAAGATCTTAGACTTCCTATTAATTGGTCAACTTGAAGTAGCTGGTGGTCAAGTTCCGGCTCATCTCTCATCAATATAAATCGTGGCATCCACTTTCATGAGGAAGGTTACCGACCTGCTTAAGTCAAAGCATTCCACGTAGAGGTTATTGGTCTGGGCATACCTTTGCAGAGCTGCGTCGTAAGCTTTGAGGATGCAGTAGTGTGCCGAATCGAGCCAATAAAGCTGCAATTATCTTTTTGAACACGTAATCGAGTAAGACCACGTCGGTGTGTGGTAAATACCATGGCGTGTCCGCAAAGTCGAGATCCAAATACCTTTCAGATCTTCTGTGCATGTCTTGTCCTAATTCATAGGCCAAGTGCAAAAGTCCTTCTAAACCGGTATCTGAGTCTCTTTGAGCCTTGAATTTATCCATGTAGCTATAAAAGGTTCTAATGTCGGTCTTGTGCTAAGTCGTCGCAGTTTGGATATCCAATCTCTCATCCATTGTCCTTTTACCGTTGAAGACGGTGTCTACCGCGATGATTTTCTCCACTCTTTAAGAGAATCTTAGGTAACCTGTCAAACAGCACACATTTCTTGTTTATTTTCAATCCATTTAACACCAACAGTCCCACTTTGATGTCCTGCTATGTAAGTTAGTCATCAGTCCTCCTTGATGGTTCTTATTACTTAAAATTGCCACCAATTGGTTATTTTTCATTGTCTTTCCATGGTGGATTCTCCATCATAGACCTTTACTCCTGTAATAATGTTACTTCTTTTTCTTATTTTTACATTACAGGTCATGTCAACGTCACCCTGAACATGATCAAAAGATCGTTACACCTTTTCCACCCCACAGTCTGACACCTACGGTTTTTTCAAAGTTCATTGTCATTGTTGTTGCACATCTGCCGCTTTTAAGGGGTTGGGATAGTGTCGGGGTGCTATCCTCCAAAATTTGTTCATTGTCCACGATTTGTGTTTTCTCTACTACTACCATATCTTCCATTGAAGGTAAATCTTTTATATATTTTCTTCTGATTCAGTCATTTTAGCTCGCTCTTGCTAGTGCCGGTACCAAGTCCGGCTATCCAGAGTTCCTATCGTTGTCTACGTTTGTCTTTTGTCTTTAAATTGTTTTTCTTGTGCAGTTCCCTAGTAGATTGTGGCAGGTAATTTTCGGCCATTGTAATTGTTTTCTGTTATCTTTGCTATATTAATTACTACTTCCATCCTTTCCCATTAATTTAATATCCTTCTGAGATAATGACCAAGCTGATCATGACCTGAATTCAGGATACTTCTTTTCAGAAACAACGGCAGTAGACTACCGAAGGAACAAAGGGGTGAATTTACAAAAATCGAAGTCCAAAGACAGGGCAAAAACGAGAACAGAGAAAACAATGACGTTAGACACAAAAACAATGACGTTCGACAGATACAAAGCACAGAAACAGAAATTACAACATTCAGAACAAAGGCACTCACATCGTGAACTCCAGTGAAACTGAGAGTGACATAAGGTGCTCCGGAAGGGTAAGCATGTCCTGCTCTGTTAACAGCACCCGTCACACTGTGAGTGATTCAATCCGGGAAAATGTCAAAGTCGGTAGTCAAATCCGGGAAGACGTGAATCTAGCTGAAAATGTCCACTTTCATTTGGGATACTGACACGTCATATCTTTCAATGATGCTATGGTGACGGTCATAGAATTTCTTGAGGGATGAAATTAACAAAGGTTGAACAAATCCCTGACTAAGCAGCTTTTGGGACAGTGTTTTTGCTCTGTTCAAAAAATCACTGTACAAACTACATTAAGAATAAGGAACAGTGATATAAATTATATAAACTGGCCATAGTGATAATGTATGACCATCCCCATAACTATCTTCTTCATACAAAAGCTTGTTATCGACTGAGTTAAGGATCAGCTTGAATTATTATTAACTTTTCTTAGAGAGACATGAATTCGTTCAATTGAAGCAAATATTACTTTATCGTTTATACGTTTGACTTTGGATAGACACTGTTTCAAATTTTGGCGGACAGTTCAGCGTCGAAAAATGCTATAATTCATTTTGTTTACTCTAGGTGTCCATACTTGTAACAACATATATCCATCTACCAAGTCTTAACAAATCCTCTAATTGATACCGTGGTAAACACCTTATTAATGCAGAGTATAAAAGATCAGAGCGTTGTTCATGCCAAAATCAGCGAAAAACAGTAGCAATCCGAAGTGTTCTCCATCGACACCCATCCGGTGCAATGCACGGGATGAAACCTCAATATTTTGAAGGGGTTCGAATTTTGATAAAAACAGTTTCTATAAAACGCCAGGTGAAATTTTCGTTTTAGACAAGTCTGAGCTCATTCATTTCATATCGAATATCTGTTTATCATTATTGGTATAACTATGCTAATTGAAGAATGGCTTCTTTTGATACATGGTAAGAATCGAGTGATAAAGAGTTCGTTTTAGACGCCAATACTTAAGCAAAGGTCCTTTACTATGTGGATAAAATGCGCTGTTCATCATCCTCTGACAGCTTTCAACGAACAAATGATTTCAAATCACTTGGGCATTACCATGATGATGTGATTTTGTGTCCAATAAACTGTTCTCCGATTCTTACATTGAAATAATACGTTGCTGATCAACACGTAAAAATAACTGGAAAAACATTTCATCCTTGTTTGGAAGCTCTTACAACAGTTTTTCGTCTATTGTGGTGACAACAACTCCAGATATCAGCTTATTCATTTTAAATGCAGAATATACCAAGTCATGTGCACATATTCCCATGGGCCTCTTTGTTCTGCTATGAAGCCAAATTTGTTTTTCGGGAAGTCAAGTCAACAAAACCCTGTAACGATTTCTGATCAAAGACATAAAAGTAAATGTTGTAAAATATGCCTGGGTGTAACAAAATGATTGCTTGAAAACGCGCATGGGTCAGTGCCGATACATCTGAAATGTTGACCAATAGCAGGGCTTAGAGATGATCAACTGACATCTAAAGACTTATTGCCATAGCATGCATTTAAAAAAATCTTTTTATTATAAAAAAAAATTACCCAGTGTTAAGGAGACAGATGATACCTTTATTTAAGAAAGTATTACTAATGTTGGCTCGTGGTGCAAAAATAGTTCACCATTAAATTTCATGAGTATCAGGACTTACAGTGTTATGGTAGAATGCAGAAAAAACTATTGCTATCATCAAAGGTGACAGATATATGTCTACAAAATCATTAGTCATAATCCAATGCCCACAGCTTGATATGAGAAGTGTACAAAAAATGTACCGTTACGAATTGTGTCCTGTCTCCTAGATCTGACAACATAAGTTGACTGTTTAATCAAGACTAATTAATCCTATATATGGAATGTTCTATCAACTGGTATTGGGCAAAATTCTGATCCCTAGAAGCGATGTGGGTTATTGACGCTATGGCATTAACCTGGTTACTAAATATACTGCTAATGCATTTTAGAATTTGGGTATGATTTTGACAATTGCTGAGCTTTCAACTCGCATTAAATTTGTAATTGACCAATATTCAGCCTTCGTTAGACGGCATTGAACGTCAACTATACATTAACACTCAATGAGTATCTTGTCGATCAGTGGACGGATTAAAGAACATCAGTAAATTGGACGGGAAGGAGGTTTTTGTGGCACATTTGGACAAATATTATCAGATTACAACTTAATGATTTGCATGCTGAACATGCTATTGGCAATGATCATACTCAGTTTTGATCAAGTGAATTTGATCTTTGTTATCATGCCAACTAAGGTAATCAAGAATGATCTATGCATATGTTATGAAATGTTCCCCTATAGACTATAACCTGAAAAAGTTGTGTCTAGGATCGGGTGTCTCTATGTTTGAACCCCTTTGTACCTAATGAAGTCTTTTCAGGCGAACATTTAGACTAGGAACTGTTGTGATAAGCAGGTTCACGTCACTGCCAGAATCCCCAGTTTACTTCTGTTATGTGACTTATCTGCTTATCAAAGAATAGACCCAGTTTCTAAGTAGTAAATTATACCATAAGAAGTAATAGTGAAGAAGATTTGTGCAAAAAGGCAAAGCAACAGACAGTAAAGATGACGTACATTAAGGTAATTCAACAAGCTAAAATTATATATAACATTGATCTTTGCAGCAACACTTGCATGAAGTAATGTTTGCAATTTCTTTAGAATTGTACGAGCTGATACTATAGAGTTTGGTAAGAATATAAGAAGAAGTGATAAGCCATTTTTCCGAAACTCGATGCAGGTAAGGCACATCTGTAGGCCTGACATGTGCATATCACAAACAGTAGAACTGAATTCAGCATTCTCACTTTCCAAAATAAGGAACGGTAATATACCCGATTTACAATTCGGGGAAACTTATCTCAACTTTGATACCTATTTTTTTCTACTGAAGAAGTGAATTCTGTAGGTATCTTGCAAAAGTTAAACCTTCTTTTTTAAACAATCCACACAAATTTTCATCAGTCATGTTGTTTCCCTGAATTCGATAACCACCTGTAAATCTGTTTCTTTGAAGATCTGTAACTGCCTCTCTAAATTAATGATATGTTTGTTGATGTTTTTATGCACTGAATGACACGTATCCAAGTAGCATTCTCCAACCGCTAAAACTTTTGTTGCCCTTTTAAAATACTGTGAATCCTTGACCGATTTGTCTAATGTCTCAGATATTTTCATCTCTACCATCTTCGGGTAAATACAAAAAAAAAGTAAAGGGTATTCTCTTGTCTTTCCTTCTTTTAGATCGTTCACTATTTCATGGCAAATTTGTCAGAAAGTTTTGCAATTAAGTCACTCATTTGGAAACCGTTTTCCATTTCCAACGAAAAGCAGGTAAACTAGTGTCATTGGTTTTCTTACTGTTCATAATGTAGATGTAAGTTTGAGGCAAAGAGGCAAAAATATTTGCAGCGGTGGGTTCAGAATCGACTATAACGTTCCTGTGCCGTTTATTCTTCAGGCAGGTAGAAAAATTCTGCTTTTTTGGTTTTTTGTGTTTTTTTTAATGCTACTAGACAGTATCTTCCTATGTAATAAAGAGTGGAATTTATATGGTGGTATGACTGTTACATAAATGTTATCGGCATTATAACTATTCATATTGTTGAAAATAGTAATGTTGAGTAGATCGGACTCTTGAAACACCGGTTCTGAATATTTCTAGAACATTTTTTGATATGTTAATATAGTGTTTGTCAATAACAGACATTTTAGTTCATCTCTTAGTGCTTCCATCAGTCGATTTACCAAGTCAACTCATGTTTCCTGTCATTCCAATGACATGGTGCAGAACACTTTTAAAAAGCCAAGTGCAACATGGACATACCCATTCCTTTTTTGTTTTTGTTTGTTTTTGTTATTTTTTTTTCTTGTTTTGTTTTGGACGAAGCTCCTGGGATATATTCCTCATCATGAACTGGTTAATCATCACCATCTGGTTCATTATTATGTTAATAGTCGACGTCATCCGTTTTTCTACAATAACTGTAATGTTGATATTGACTTAAAACTATGTACAAAAGATTTCCTCTTTATTCCACATAATCTTGTACATGAGCTGGTCTCTTTGACCTCTTTTATTCGTCGAGTCAGTGTGCAGAGTTCCAGCAACAAATTGAGTACTATCTTCGTCCTCATCATTCATTCCATATGACAAGGTCGCGTCAAAATCATCTCGGGTGCAAAATATCATTAAAAAAATAATTTGTCTCCTGTGCATCTCAGCTACTTGTCCTGTATGTTATCTTCGATAATAAGGAACAACAGCGGGGCCGATGCGTCCAGAGTATCATGACATAAAAGATCTGATATATAAGCGGTTTCATCGTCATGGACAGTATGATGTACTGGACGGTCTGACGCACCCATGCTAATTCGATCAATGGCCTTGGGCAATATAAGGTGATAGGACGCTTCATCCCGTTAAATAGAAAAAATAAAATCTCAAGGCCTAGTGTCTGTCAAATAGGTGTTTATGTATTGACTTCATGTGATCGCTTCATTACTTCAATCTTTTTAACCAAAGTGGCAAGTTTCCATCCTGAAACAAATTAAATCTGTTGTGTTGTATCCATGTTTCGTTCAATCAATCTTTCATCAAATAAAGGACAAGAGGTCTGGTTTCAGTTCTCAGATAATGTCTTTTCTATGAAGATTTCAGTAAAGCAGATTGTCCTTGTTTTATATATTGGCGTAAGTTATAGACTATTCACCGACACAATTAAACATTTGGTTGTTTCGTAAATCATAAATTTTCTTTTGGGTGTTCTGTATCGACATTTACCCATCTCTTGCAAATCAACATATGTCCTGTAATGTCTCCACAAGGTGTTTCACATATTCTACAGGGTCTATGAATGGCTGTTCTCTCCTTGGACCCCTTTAAGATGTATAATGGCAGTCGAACTTCAATGCCTAACATTAAGAAATTTGGTGAAAATCAAGTCTGTAATTTTTTTGTTTTTGGTTTGGTCCAGCAAGTCAGTGAAAAAGTCTGTTTCTTTTGATGTAACACCTAATTGTTAAAGTATAGTTCGATTAAATCATTCTATTCTTCTATTAGAGGAAGGTTGGTATGGTGTAGTTCTAGTTATTTGTGAATTGGAGTAGATTTCATAGTTGCCTAATTAGACTGCCATCCATGTTCTTCCCTTGATAGATTTGATGTTGCATAGGGCAACCGAATTGAGAAATGCAATTAATTATCAACATAAGTTTTTGCAACCACTTCTGATGTTTTTTTTATAAAGGTTAGCATTCCAACCACTTGATTAACTGGTTAATAACCATAAGAATATATTTATTTCCTGATTTGTTACAGTTAGAGACCAAGTAGTATATCCATGTGAATTCTCTCTAGCATATCGTCTAAATGTCCATTACAATATTGTTCACACTTGGCTATGGCTGTTTTAGTGATATTTTGTTTTGGTTACAAATATGCATACTGCTATCACCACATAACATTTTTCAGTTTTCAATGGTTTTAAACTGCCCTATATGATCAATGGATCTCACATTATTGCATTCTTTGAGTATTTCTGATTTCATTTGTGATGGGACTATGCATAATAAACATTGTGATATTTGATCTTCCCTTTTGTAGTATAATTTGTTGACTATAGTGATAAGTTGGCATTTCAAAGACCAGAAATATCTGACAACCTTACTACATAACTGTATCTTTTTATACTCACAACTTCTTTTCAGCCAAGTTACACGTATCAACAACTTCGAGTCATGATCTTTGGATCGACGGTCTTGAAGGTCCTGAAGATGATGATATTCAATTGCTACTGTTTGTTGTTTGGTGTTAAATGTACATCAATAGTCCTTCGGAATGCTAAATATATCACCAAACGTTATCTTCTAACGTCCCTTATTGTTGTTTGTCTTAGGTGCAGAATTTGCAACCTTCTCCTGGTAAGTCTTTGACATCTTTGTCTGATCAATATTGAGTACATGCATGACCCAAATACATGAGGAATGCAATAGAGGTCATTACAATAAATAATTACAATTTTTCTTCTTGGGACAAAATTGAATCACCACTTTTTATTTAGCTTATTCCTCTATCATGTCAAACTGTTATGGTTAGTTTTAATGATACATAAGCTATCGGCATAGTGAGTAATGCCGAAGTACCTGATGAAATTATCTATGGCTAGTAGTTCTTTCCGGGCAAATCAAATGGCAAGTAGGTCTTTCCTGGCAGATAAATACATTTTGTGTAACATATCATATTTTCCCACCCTATGTTGTACTTTGCTTAACTCTGCTCCAGTGGTCGTCAGAAAGCATATGTGTAGAGAATGAAACTCTCTTGTCAGGACATTATGTCAAGATAGTTACGTCAATAAGTTCATTCTCCGGTTGTACAAACAACTGTTGTTGTTCTTCTTACGATTGAAATGTTGATTTTTTAACCTGTAAGCATGTGCAATGGTCTGGCAACCTCAGCAGAAGTCTTAATATTGTCCCGATGGTAGTTTATGACTCAAAGTCTCTTACATATTAGAAATAGCTATTTGTTGATGGCCTCTATGCTTTCAACATTGATGGAAACACCATTGGCGCCAGCAATTTTTCCTACGACATTTACTAGTGTCTGCAGAAGATGACATTTACTGGGTTTGAATGAGAACATCATGGGTCATGGAAACATTTCTCGGTGCGCTTCTATTGACATTATGGAAATTTCTTCTTCGAATTTACGCCATCGCAGGTCACATGGTCGAAGAGTGAATTATAACATCAAAGGCAAACGTAAAAACATAGTAAATATA